>WAAF01018906.1:0-12704 GCA_013400475.1 Tricholaema leucomelas | reverse complement strand
ACAGAGTGGCTGGAGAGCAGGCAGAAGGAAAATTACCTGGGGGTACTGGTAGATAGTACACTGAAGATGAGGTAGCTGCGTGCCAAGGTAGCTAATAGAGCCAATGCCATCCTGGTTTGTATCAGGAATAGTGTGGCTAGTCGGACAAGGGAGATTATTCTTCCTCTGTACTCAACCCTGGTCAGGCCACAACTTGAGTACCGAGTTCAGTTCTGGGCCCCTCAATTCAAGAGAGATGTTGAGGTGCTGGAACGTGTCCAGAGAAGGGTAATGAAGCTAGTGAAAGGCCTGGAACACAAACCGTATGAGGAGAGGCTGAGTGAGCTGGGATTATTTAGCCTGGAGAAGAGGAGGCTCAGATGTGACCTTGTTGCTGTCTACAACTACCTGAAGGGTGGTTGTAGCCATGTGGGGGTGGTCTCTTCTTCCAGGCAACCAGCAATAGAACAAGGGGACACAGTCTCAAGTTTTGCCGGGGGAAGTATAGACTGGATTTAGGAGGAAGTTCTTGCCAGAGAGAGTGCTTTGCCATTGGAATGGGCTGCCCAGGGAGATGGTGGAGTCACCTTCCCTGGAGGTGTTCAAGAAAAGACTGGACAAGGCACTTCGTGCCATGTTCTATTTGACTTGCAAGGGCCGGGTGATATGTTGGTGTTATGGAGGCAGGGAATGAATATGTCTGAGTCAGGAATTTATAGAATAATAGAGTTATTTTATTTTCCCAAAACCCAGCCCCAAAGACTGCATACAGAAATTAATTTAGTTTTAATTAGCAGGTTCTTATTTGGTTGAGAATATCTACATGGATACCACTGGAAGACTTGATTATTTTAGAAGTCAGAAGTTTGAAAAGGCTTCAGCTATTAAATATAGTGTCCCCAATATCAATATAAGGCTGAAGTCAAAGTTAGTCACAGAAGAATCACGCTGGCTTGAATGGAAGGGCGGTCCAAATGCTTGTCCTTTCAGGTCTTTCAGAAGCCTCTGAGGGTCATTAAGAGCTATAAAACTGCGCAAAGGGAGTGCTTAATGTGGACACAGTCCTTCGGATCTTGTCTTTGGAGCGTCAGGGGCTCCATGTGCAGAAGCTATCCAGGCGGGGAGAGAACTCCAAGGCAGGAACGAACTCCAAGGCAGGAACATCCCATGGTGGGAACCCCAAGGCGGGAAGTCCTGCCAATATTTATACCTTTACTAGACAAAGAGATGAGTTACCACTTCCTAGGTGCAAAGAGCACAGTCAATCCCCAGCCGATTCCAGTGTGGGCCCTGCACAGGGAACCCCTTGTGCCGGAATGGTCTCTTGCTCCCCCCCTCCATGCCTGCAGGGCAAGGGGAGGAGGAGACAGGTCCCATTCAAACCGCACAGGGAGAGGAATTTTGGGGTACACACGACTCCAGGACATTTGGACTGGATGATCTTGGTCATCTCTTCCAACCTAGTTGATTCTATGATTCTGTGATTCTAAGTGGGTAGTTTTCTATGGAAAGAGCCTCTGACTTAGATTGAGAAATAGCTCAGAAGAAACTGTGAAATACTTTAAATCTCTCTTTTTCATGAAACAGTCTAAACGTCTCTGTTAGGATCCCCTCCTTCCGTATGAATAAAGACAAACAGAATAAAGACAAACAAACAACAAACAAACTGTCTTGTATTCCAGCATCATATGTGTGAGTGCTAGAAAATGGAGAATAACAGTAATATCATTGCCAAAGTCTAATCTAGAAAAATTAGTATTTTTTTTCTCTACTGATGGCCTGTGAAAAAGCACCTGAGATTGAGTTGCAGATGTTGTCATATTGATTTTTTGTTTGTATATGATATATTGATTAAATGCTTCCAGTACTAAACATAGTAATAGCTGCATCATCATACCTGTGGTCCATTTTCCACTCCCAGTGACAGAAAATATGAAAAAGAAACAGAACAAAAAGTTGTATTTTAAGGGATTTAATTAATTGGAAATTTGTGTTTCCACCACAATTGGTATAGATGTTTTCCATTGACAACAGAACTGTGGAATATAGCTGACTCAAAGGTAGGAAAATAGAAGAATATGTTTCCCTGACAACTGATACATGGTCTGCTATGTCCTTAAAGAGCTTCTGGCCATCTGCTTTGCTCCCCATCTCCCACAGGTCGTCCTGGCTCTCAGCAGCAATGGATAAATCTCAACAAAGTTTGGCTGCTCAAATACAACACACTTCATCTAAGGAGTGGAACTGAAAATACCAGACAATTGACTTCTCTCACTGAGATTCCACCATCACTTGGTTTGTGAATAAAATCAGGACCTGTATTTCTCTTAAGAGCAGTAATACCCATTTTCTCTAAGTTCCCTGCCCCTCACCTGGTTTTGCAGATTTTTATTCATATAGCTCAGCCTCAACAACCAGTAGGGATGCACAAAGCAGTAAGACTTGTCAGTTCTATACAAAGAAAGACAGTGAATTGATTTTTTTTCTGGATTTAAGGTTACCATTTTAGAAAACATTGCAGAATTGAGCCATACAGTTTGGTTTCATACAATTCCCCCTAACTTTCTAGGACTCTCTGAGGAATGAGAGTTCACATTATCACCAGTTCATCTGAGTTAAGAAATTCTACCAAGCTGGCACTCTGCTGCCTTGACAGAGTCCATTGTTAAAGTCAGTGCTGAGAGAAACATTGGCTAAGCAGTTCATAATTTTTCCCCATCCTTAACAGCTCTCTACATCTGGAATATTTTAGCCTTAAACAACTGCACCTGGATACCTATGACAGTTTTTCCTGTTTTACACAACATTTGTACATGCTACTACTCATTTATTCTACCTCTGATATTTCAAGATCATTCTGTGAAATACTTTTTTTAACAAAATTAAAAGCCCAAACCTAAAATACCAAATTACAATATATCTCTTGAAGAAACACTAAAATTGTTTTCATCATTTGTACCCAGTCCTGCTTATTACAAAATGTTTAACAGGATGAAATTCAACAGATTGAACAGCTAATAGTGCTAGGTATTGAATTTGCTATCAAACACAAAGTGGATGAGTCTATTACAAAGCTTGCCCAGAGAAGGCATTTATGAAACATCCTCTAATCAGGCAAAAAGCAGAGGCATTGTACTGTAAGTTATTGTCACACTGAAGACTGATTTGTATACAAGGAACAGTAGATGTGGGTGGATAGAACTTTAATAAAAAAAGATCACCACAATTATTTCCTTGACAATCAAAATAATTCTGAACAAAACCTTAAAATATTTTCCCTATATCTCACTGTCTTTCCTGATTCTGGTTCAGTGTCAGCACTTTAAAATGTTATTTTCCATGCATTTTAAGGCTGCAGATCTTTCAGAAAGCTTTCAATATTTGATTTCTTGGGTTGTTTTAATTTGGCTTCTACCTACCTACACTGAATATTGGAGCATCTGTGATGATGTTTTACATTATAAAAAGGACACATTTGTTTTCTTGTGATATTGAGGCTTTCCTGATATTTTGCAATATTTGCCACATCTTAGTAGCAAGGAGGAAGGCTGATATCTACAAAATAAGATAAACACTTCCATTTTGTTTCAAAACAAAGTTTGTGAAAATAAAAGGCCATGAACCTTATTTGACTGCATTTTCTTTCCTCTGAACATCATATAATCTGATGAAAAAGCAGATAATGGAGCATTTTGTTGTTTTTCTGTCTAGACTGGCAAGTCATTATCTGTGTCCTCTTATCCATTGATAGTAGAGATGAGGTTGATAAACCCCTCTCTATTTTATTCCAAAAGTCATGGCAGTCTGGTGAAATTCCCACTGACTGGAAAAAGGAAAACATAACTCCCATTTTCAAAAAGGGTAGGAAGGATGAGCCAGGGAACTACAGGCCAGTCAGTCTCACTTCTGTGCCCATTAAGATCATGGAGCAGATCCTTCTGGAGGCACTAATGAAACAGAAGAATAGTGAAGAGGTGATTGGCTGCAATCAGCATGGCTTCACCACGGGCAAATCCTTCCTGACAAACCTGATGGCCTTCTATGAACAGGTCACAACATTCATGGATGAGGGGTCAGCAACTGATGCCATTTACCTGGACCTGAGCAAGGCTTTCTGCACCACATCCTGATCTCCAAGCTGGTGACACATGAGTTTGATGGGTGGACCACAAGGTGGATAAAGAACTGGCTTGATGGCACACCCAAAGAGTGGCTGTCAATGGGTTCATGTCCACGTGAAGGCCAGTGACAAGCAGAGTCCCTCAGGAATCAGTCCTGGGACCAGTCTTGTTCAATATCTTTGTCAGTGCCATGGACAGAGGCATTGAGTGTACCCTCAGCAAGGTTGCTGATGACACCAAGCTATGTGGTGCAGCAGACATGCTGGAGGGAAGAGGTGCCATTCAGAGGGATTTGGACAGGCTGGAGAGGTGGGCACAAGCCAACCTCATGAGGTTCAACAAGATCAAGTGCAGTATCCTGCATCTGGGTTGGGACAATCCCAAGCACAACTACAGGCTGGGCAGTAAGTGGCTGGAGAGCAGTCCTGAAGAGAGGGACTTGGGGGTGCTGATGGGCAAGAAGCTCAACATGAGCCAGCAGTGTGCACTTGCAGCCCAGAGGGCTAATCATATCCTGAGCTGCATCTGGAGAATGTGGTCAGCAGGTCGAGGGAGATGATTCTCCCCTCTCCCCCTCTGGTCAGAGCGCACCTGGAGTACTGCATCCAGTTCTGGAGCCGCCATTACAAGAAGGATGTAGATGTGCTGGAGCGTGTCCAGAGAAGGGCCACTGGAATGATCAGAGGGCTGGAGCATCTCTCCTATGAGGACAGACTGAAAGCACTGGGGCTGTTCAGTCTGGAGAAGAGGAGGATGCGAGGTGACCTTCTTGTGGCCTTTCAGTATCTGAAGAAGGTCTACAAAAAAGCTGAGGAAGGACTTTTCAGGATATCAGGGAGTGACAGGACTAGGGGGAATGGAGTGAAGCTGGAGATGGGTAGGTTCAGGCTGGATGTGAGGAGGAAGTTGTTGAGCATGAGAGCGGTGAGAGCTTGGCATGGATTGCCCAGGGAGGTAGTTGAGGCTCTTTCCCTGGAAGTGTTTCAGGCCAGGCTGGATTGGGCTCTGGCCAGCCTGATCTATGGTAGGGTGTCCTTGCCCATGGCAGGGGGGGTTGGAACTAGATGATTCCAACCCTGCCTGATTCTATGATTCTATGATTCTATCTCTTAATACTATGAGATTTTCAACAAATATAAAATACTAGTATGTATTCAATTTTTTAATCAATAGATTTTACAGTAATTTATAAAGAAGTTCTACTTCACCATTGCCTCTTGTAACACTCAAACAGGATATAACATTCCTTTGGAAAATGCAGAAACTGAGGCAGGAAGCAATGTAAAGACTTTCCCTAAAAAACTGAATGAGTTTTAGATTATCAGCTATATTCTGGGGAAAATATTATCCAAACACAGAAAGATCTAACCATTCAGTGGCCTTGAAAACCAGTATCCACTAGGAATTTGAAAGTGTCCAATAACTTCAATGCAAATGAACAACAGTCTATTTTTAAATTTCTGTAATATTCTTCCTATATTTTTCAGTGATGTCCCATCTGAGAATGTATTTTATGCACTAATGAAGATTTGATATGGAGCTCTTTAGTCAAGAAAACAGAAGACTGAGAGTGGGTCTTAAAAATGTAGATCAATACCTAAAGAGTGGAGATCAAGAAGATGGGCCTGGGCTTTTTTTCAGTGGTGCCTAACGGCAGCAAAAGGGACAAAGGGTGCTAATCAGAGGATAGGTTTCCTGTAAACATAAGGAAAATCTTCGAGGGTGGCAGAGCACTGGAAGAGGCCGCCTAGACAGATTGTGAAATTTCCTTCTCTGGAGACTTTCAAAATTTGAAAACACGTTCCTGTGCAACCTGATTTAGGTGAGCCTACTTTAGCAGAGAGGTTGGACTCGATCATCTCTTGAAGCCCTTGCCAACCCTTACCACTCTGTGATCAGTACCTCCTGATAAATAACAGCTCTAGCATTTGGTTTAAGTTGGTTGATAACTTTCCCCAAAACTCCCTTATTTGCTGTGGCTGATTAATGATTAAGTGCTGTAACATCTTTCCAGTGACTTTTCTTTAGTGAAAAGACAATCCATATAAATTACAGTACATTAAAGCTTCTGCTTTACAATATTTTTTTTCCATTCCTTTAGTTAGCAATATTAAATAGTTGAAAGACTTTTTCGAAAGGACTTGCCCCAATCTGGAGGAGTCCCGGGTATGAGTGGTTCAGATTCTCAGGCACAGAATTAAGGCACAAACGGTGTCAGACACATAGGCTAATTTTATTGCACACACACACACATGATGATAGGGAGGGATAAGGAGAGGGAAAGAGAGAGGAGGGGGAGGAAAGAGAAAGAAAAGGAAGAAATACCCCCATGCAGAGAGAAGAAAGGTCTGGAGTCATTCGGCATTCCAAAAGTCCTTTTGAAGAGAGTGGGTGGGGAGTGCTCCACCTGCAGGTCAGGTTAGAGCTTCTCTTCTTTTACCTGGCTGCCTCATTGAATATTCATGTTTTTCTGAGAATCACATAGCATCTTCCAGCAGTGATTTGCTTAGCCAGGCCCACTGTCCAGTTGTATTGGACATGCTCAGTGTGGTAGGGGGTTTCCAGAATTGAGCCCTCCTTGTCTGGTTGGTTTCTCCAAAATGATCTCTGCTGTTGATAAATCAGGAGCTGCTAGACTGTGGTTGGCTCAGAATCAGCATCACCTGTCACAACAGGAAGCCTTCACTTCCTATTTGTGTTAGGTGACAGGAGCTCAGTTCCAGGTGTGGTGGTCCAGAGTGGTGGTCTTTCAGTCCATGTAAGCTCAGAAGTCAGGCAGGTTGTCCCATGTTAGCATGCACAATCTCACTTTGCATTCCTTGGCTGGTTTCTTGTTCAGTTGTTGCAGATTGGGGAACTCCTGGGGGGTCTGAGCTCATGCAAGAGGGGATCTTTGCAATGGTAAGTACAAATAGGATGCTCACTTAGCACTTCTCAGAAATGTTGCTCAAAACAATTTTTTTTCTGAGATGTTGGGACATATGGTTTATCTCAGTCTCTGACAGGACTATATATATGAAAGTCTTAATTTGAAATTCATCTGGAAGTTTGCCCATCTTATTCAACTGCAATTCCAAAATCAAGGCTTTTTCCATTTTGAGCTTTGCAGTCTAGAATTACTACTGAAGATTATATGGATGTTCTAAGTAAGAATTACAAAAGACTTGTCATTCTTACTTTTCTCAATGACATCTGTCTGGAAATTCAGTAGATTTTATATTTTTCTTCAATTCTTTTTTTTTTTTTTCTTTATCTCTAGCCCATGAAGTCCCAGGTCAAAGCTCTCTTTGCCTATTTAGAAGTAGTATAATTATTTTCAATACCTTATGCATGTCTTTGTTTTCTTCCTCCCATCTCCTCTGACAATGACTTTCTCTATTAGAAATATATTGTGCATTGA
Organism: Tricholaema leucomelas; assembly: GCA_013400475.1. Taxonomy (NCBI): domain Eukaryota; kingdom Metazoa; phylum Chordata; class Aves; order Piciformes; family Lybiidae; genus Tricholaema lacrymosa; species Tricholaema leucomelas. The sequence continues at coordinate 5,204 of WAAF01018906.1, read as the reverse complement.
CAGCAACAAAATGGATGAGCAGTGTGCTGAGATCACCTGCACCAACATCAGTCCTGGCTTTTCTCCTTATGTGAAACATCTTGAACACTCATTCAGAGGTGTTGAAGCAAGAAACCACTACAATGCATTCTACTGTTTTTCAGACTGTTTTGGTTACTGCTTGCTCAGTGTGTTCTTCAGTCCTTCTCCTCCTAAGTTCAAAGTCTTTGAAGTGTTTCCTTAAGGCACTGTTGTACTTGGGTGAGAGAAACAGAATTATCTTTTTAAAGAATACAACTGCAATTCTTTATCAGTTGTTGCACTTGTAAGATGAACAGAGAAATACACAGGCTAAACTTTACTGCCATGTTATGTTCTTGATATGTGAAAATAAAAATTAGTGACAATTTAAGGTGATAATTTTTTAGCTGTTGTTGGTGTAATAAAGAATCTATGTTAGGTTTTTATTGTCATTTAGCTGTTAACTCAAACTGAAGATGGCTGTACTTCTGAAGGAAACAAAAATGATAAAGAATCCCTGACACATCTCAACTAATTTATTAACCATAACTGACCATATCAAATTGACAAAACAAAATACAGAAACACAGAATCGTCAGGGTTGGAAGGGGACACAATGACCACCTAATTGCAACCCCTCTGCCATGGGCAGGGACACTTTCCACTGTTGTGGAGGGGTTTGAATTTGAGTTTGGGTGAGATCGGAGGCCAATTTGAAGGTTATTAAATAATTTATTAATATATACAAAGAGAATTTCCCCCAAACTTATGTACAGTTAACCCACACAAATTCTTTGTACACAGTTAGTGGAACTACTTTACAGAATGTCTACTTACAGACGAATTAAGCAACTTTGTAGAGGTTTTAGAAATGTTCTAGTCAGAGAGTCTGGCAGCACAAAGTGTCGCTGGTAAAGCTAATAAAGTTTCTTAGCAACTTGAATCAAGAGAGTCTGAATACTCACTAATTGGAAGGTTCAGTATCTGTGGTCCCAAAACATATATGTAGTGAAAGCCACGTAGTTGATTCTCATGGAGCTAACAGCTCAATTCAAGTTGGGGCGCACTGTCTGAGCGAATTCCACAGGCACAAACGGGCTGATGCGGCAGGCTGGAGCGGTGGCCAGCCGGGATCGCCTCATTTGATCATCCACTGGATTGGTGCAGGGTGTCATGGAACGAAGGGACCACATCAAGGGAACAAAGGTAGTGGCCCCAGGCAGCAGGCAGATGGGGAGGTAAATAGAGAGGGTGTCAAGAGCCTCTTGTTTACCCAGATTGCCCTATTTACCAGATATGAGCCAAGATTGATGGTCTGTTGGCCACAATACTGTCCAATAGGCTTCTGGCAGCAGGACAAAACACACCAAATTAGGAAGGGTCCACAGGTCTAGTACCCCCAAATATGGGGAAAATATGAGTGAACCACACACCAAGCGCATAGGCTTATGCAACCTGTTTACAACCACCTTATATAACTTGTTTACAACCTGGACCTTAGGCAGGCCAGACTTTGGGGCACCAGACCTATTGTGCCCCAAATGTTTGTTTAATGTATTTACCTCTAGTTTGGGAAAAAAAACCAAGTTTGGGTAGGAAAACATATCCAGGCAAGGCAAGGCCTACGTAAGCCTATTTGGGCCTATGTGAGCCTCCACTACATCCACTACATCAAGTTGCCCAGAGACACATCCAGACTGACCTTTAAAACATCCAGAAGTGGGGCTTCCACTACCTCCCTGGGCAACCTGTTCCAATGTCTCTCCATCCTCATGGTGAGGAACTTCTTCCTAATGTCTAATCTAAATTTACCCTTCTCTAGCTTGGATCCATTCCCCCTAGTCCTCTCACTAGCCAACACCCTAAAGAAATCCCTCACCAGTTTTCTTGTAGGCCCCCTTCAGATATTGGAAGGCCACAATAAGGTCTCCTCAGACCCATCTTTTCTCCAGACTGAACAGCTCCAACTTTGTCATCCTGTCTTCACAAGAGAGGTGCTCCAGCCCCTCTGATCATCCTTGTGGCCCTTCTCTGGACACATTCTATCATGTCCATATAGTTCTTGTAATAGGGACTCCAGAACTGTATAGAACTCCAGGTGGGGTCTCACAAGAGCAGTGTAGAGGGGCAGAATCACCTCCCTTGACCTGCTGGTCACATTTCTTTTGATGCAGCCCAGGACATGATTTGCTTTCTGGGCTGAAAGTGCACACTTCTGGCTCATAATAAGCTTTTCATCCACCAGAACCCCAAGTTCCACTCCTCAGGGCTGCTTTCAGGTCAATCACCACCCAGCCTATATTGGTGCCTGGGATTGCCACAATCCAGATGCAGGACCCTACACTTACTGCTGTTGAACCTTGCAATGTTGGCATAGGCCCATACCTTCAGCCTGTCAAGATCTCTCTGGACAGATCCCTTCCCTCCACTGTGTCAGCTGCACCACATAGCTTGTGATCAGCAGACTTGCTGAGGGTGCACTCAATGTCACTATCCATGTCACCAATGAAGAGATATTAAACAAGACTAGTGCCATTACTGAACGTTGAGAGACTTCAGTTGTCACTGACATCCACTTGGACATTGACCCATTGAAAGTCACTCTTTGGGCGCAGATGTCAAGTCAGTTTTTATTTCACTGAGCTGTCCACCCATCAAACCCATATTTTACTAGCTTGGATATCCGGATGACATGTGGAACAGTGTCAAAGGCTTTGATTGGTTCCAGATAAATGATGTTGTGTTCTTTCCGCTTGTCTAATGGTGTTGTGACTTTGTCATAGAAGGCTACCAGGTTTGTCAGGCATGACTTGTTCTTGATGATGCCATGTTGATTGAATCCAGTCATCTCTTCAATATTCTTCTGCCTCAGTGATAATTTCAGGAATATATGATCTACCAGGCACAGAGTTGAGACCTGGATCCTCCTTCTTTCCCATTTTAAAAATGGGGGATATGTTTCCTCTTTTCCAATCAGAGGGGACTGCCTTTTAGAATATAATAGAGAGCAGTTTAGTATGCTTGCCAGTTCCCTCCAAACCTGTGGGTATACCCCAATCAGGCCCCATGCTCTTGTATGCTTTCAGGTTCCTCAGGTGATCACAAACTTAATTTTCACTCACAATGGACAGTTCTTTCTTCCAGCCCCTGCCATTATCTTCTGTGATTTCAGGAGCATGGCTGGAACCCTTGCCAGTGAAGACTGTGGTAAAGAAGTTATTGAGAACTTCAGTTTTCTCCACATCACTTGTCACCAGTTTCATGTTTCCTTCCTGAGGGGACCCACACCTTCCTTAGTCTTCCTTTTGACATTAGTGTACCTATAGAAACTTTTCATAGAATCATAGAATTCAGTGGGTTGGAAGGGACCTTTAAAGGTCATCTAGTTCAACTCCCTGGAAAAAAAATTATGCAGAAATAAAACCCAGAGATTGATATTCCAGAGGCCACACTGATCCTCTCCTGCTGGGACATCCCACAGCACCAAGCCCACTCTGCTTAGAATCACAGAAGCATTTTGCTGTTCTCCTTAATCTCCCTGACTGGAATTAATTTTAATTGATCTTTAGCTTTTTTAATCAGGTCTCTTGTTTCTCAGACAGCTTCCTTATATACTCTCTATTCTATCTGTCCTTTTCCCCACTTCTTGTACAGGTTTGTTTTGTTTTGTTTATTTCTGTGTGTGTGACAATGTGCCCAGGAGCTCCTTGCTCATCCAGACAGGTCTCCTAGCGTTCTTTTCTGCCTTCCCCTTTATTGGTAACTTTGATCCTGGGCACAGAGAAGGTGTTCATTGGATANCCCTCTCAACCTTACCCCAGTTCCAAGGAAGAATGGAGGTTGGGCCAAGAGGGTTAAAAAGCAAGGTGAAGCAGCCAAGCAAAAGGAAGGTGAGGTTAGAAAGCAAGATGGAGTCCAGCCAGCAGCCTCAGCTTCTCCCCAGCAGGCAAAGCTCCCAGCGAAGAGAGAGCAAGCAAGTGACCTAATCTTTATTTTGTCTCTCCTTTGTACACGTCCCAGCAAGACTGTGAGGGAAGTAGACCTCACCATTGTTTTCATTTCCCAGCCTATCATCTAGTTCTTCTCACCAAAACATTCTAGCTTGCTTCAAACTAACACACCCCCTTCCCTCGAGGGCTTTGTCCCACAGTACTTTGGCCAGCAGATCTCTGAAGCTATCAAAGTCTGCATAACTAAACTCTAGGGTGGTAAGCTTGGAATACACCCTCTTATATGACCTGAGGATGTTAAATTCTAGTGCATCATGTTCACTGCAGCCAAAGTTGTCCCTGAGCCTCATATTTGTCACCAGACTTTCCCTTTTAGTGAGAATAACATCCAGCATAGGACCTTTTATTGTTGGTTGATCCACCATTTGGAGGAGGAATTTGTCATCTATGCATTCCAATAACATCCTGGATCGATGATGCCTTGCTGTCCTGTCCCTGTTGTAGATATCAATGTGGTTGGGATGCCCCTCAAAGACCGGGGATTGTGAACACAAAGCCATTTCTGTTTGCCTGTGGAGGATCTCATCTGCTTGGTTCTGCTGGCCAGGTGCCTGTAACAGACCCCTACTGTAACATGACCTTCCCCCATCTTCCCTTTAATCTTAACCTATATGCTCTCAACCAGCTCTTCATCCTCCTGCAGATAAAGCTCCATTGATTTCAGCTGCTCACTGGGCAACATCTACTCCCTTTCTACTCTGCCTGTCCTTGAAGAGCTTGTACCCATCTATCCCTACATTCCAGTCATGGGAATCATCCCAGCAAGTTTCAGTAATAGCCACTATGTCATGGCTTTCCAGCAGCACAGTGGTCCTTAATGCATCCATTTATTGCCCTAGCTATGTGCATCTGCATAGAGGCACTTCAGCTGGTCTGGCTGTTACCAACAATTTGTCCATTGTGATTCTGAACCAGTTAAAAGGAAGCTAGCTCAGCATGTCTTTTCAAGCTGCCTTCCTATTCTATTTTTAAAAAATACATAGTTCTATAGAATTCAATAAACCCCGATCTGCTTATCTTTAGAGAAAATGTAGGCAAAATGTATCAGACACACAAATTATTATTATCACTACTCATTTGACAAACAGAAAAATAAAAGTGACTAAAACTCATCTAAGCCTAGTACAAGGAAGAAAGTCTTCATATTTGTATAACAGAACCAAAGGTTATATAGAATCATAGAATCATAGAATC
>WAAF01018902.1:416001-542933 GCA_013400475.1 Tricholaema leucomelas | reverse complement strand
TTTAAAAAAATTATATTGTTATACTATTGTTATAATTTTAATTATTAATTTTGTATTGTTAGTTTTTTCGTTATTTTATTATTTATTGGTTTTATTATTATTATATTGTTATATGATTGTTACATATTATATAACTGTGCCCAGTTCTGGGCCCTTCAATTCAAGAGAGATGTTGAGATACTGGAATGTGTCCAGACAAGATCAACAAAGCTGGTGAGGGTCCTGGGACTCAAACCCTATAAGGAGAGGCTGAGGGAGCTGAGGTTGTTTAGTCTGGAGAAGAGGAGGCTCAGGGGTGACCTCATTGCTGTTTGCAACTACCTGAAAGGAGGTTGTAGCCAGGTGGGGGTTGGTCTCTTCTCCCAGGCAATCAGCAGCAGAACAAGGGGACACAGTCTCAAGTTGTGCCAGAAGAGGTCTAGGCTGGATGTTAGGAGAAAGTTGTTGGCAGAGAGAGTGATTGGCATTGGAATGGGCTGCCCAGGGAGGTGGTGGAGTCACTGTCCCTGGAGGTGTTCAAGCAAAGCCTGGATGAGGCACTTGGTGCCATGGTCTGGTTGACTGGACAGGGCTGGGTGCTAGGTTGGGCTGGATGATCTTGGAGGTCTCTTCCAACCTGGTTGATTCTATGAACCGTATTGTTTAGGATGAAAACAATACCAGTAAGGAATTACTATATTGTGTTTTACATAGCACTTGTCCCACACTGACAGCACCAAAAAACAAAAGGTATGTATGTAGAGAGACTTGTTGCTATGAGCAGGAAGGTGCCTATAAATGATACAAGCAGAAAGTTGAATCATATGACCCAGTTATTTTCAATGCATAGTCCAGAGTTAATGAGACGTGTGAATGGTTTCATTGTGCAACAGTCTGAACTTCAGCTGTAAACTGTGGCGGTTTCAGTTTCAGAGGGTGAACAGGCTCCAATTCATGACTGCTGTAATTGGACCGAAGTCGGTGACACTGCCAAAATAATGGGTCAAGTGTAGAGCGTGTGCGTGCACAGCCGGAGTCTGGCTACAGCCCTAGAAGGTCCCACACACAGTGAGTGGAATTGGCCAGTTGAGGCAGCCTGTTTGAGGAAGCTTTGAAGGATGTGAAATTCATCTAGGAGGGACAGAGCCACAGGTGATCATAGAATAGAATCATAGAATGGTTTAGGTTGGAAGGGACCTCAAGGATCATCCAGCCCCAACCCCCTGCCATAGGCAGGGACACCTCCCACTAGAGCAGGCTGCTCAAGGCCTCATCCAGCCTGGCCTTAAACGCCTCCAGGGAGGAAGCATCCACAACCTCCCTGGGCAACCTGTGCCAGTGTCTCACCACCCTCACTGTAAAGAACTTCCTCCTAACATCCAGTCTCTCNCACACAGTTGATGTTTCTCTCCAACCCTCTGTCACCCTGTGCAAAGGAAAGGGAAACACGTGGGGTGGTGGAGACATGCCACACATTGCAAACCTGCTCTTCTGCCCAAAATCAAGTTGTTGCTGGAGATGAGAGCGTGCAGATAGCATTGCCCTTTCTCCCATGCAGCTGGCATGGATGTTTGTGGACTCACCACATCTCCAAGGAAGAGCTCCCAATGAAAGCCAAGACCATTAAAAACTTTGGGATAAACATCTAATAGATTTGATTCCCAAGTTTCCTCACACTGACAGCTCTGCTGCCTGCAACAGGATTGTTCATGTTGGAATGTAGCTGCCATTGGAGTGGGCTGCCCAGGGAGGTGGGGGAGTCACCATCCCTGGAGGTGTTCAAGAGAAGACTGGATGAGGCACTTAGTGCCATGGTCTCATTGACTGGCTAGGGCTGGGTGCTAGGTTGGACTGGATGATCTTGGAGGTCTCCTCCAACCTGGTTGATTCTATGATTCTGTGAGTGACATGGGAAAATCAGTTTGTGAATTTGAGATGGGGGGCACTAATGAAAACACTCAAGGACCCCTCAAAAGCTGCCTGAAGTAATTTACATCTGTTAATGGGAGTTCAGTTGACGTTTCCACCAAAATCCACTGTGGCCACATTTTCCTCTGCATGACCTCATGGCAATTTTTTTCTGCACATTAACTCATGATCTGGCCACCTTAATGCATTTATTACTTTTGTCATTCCCCTTATCAGTCCTTGTCTGGTCTCAAAACACCTTTCAGCACTTGGAAAATAAGATTATATGAAAGCCACAGGGTGTGCTGAGCCAGATGGGGTAGATGCTGCATCCCAACCCAAAACATAACTTGCAAACTACAAGGCTTTATCCGCAGACCTTTCTCCCCATGTTGCCTAGCAGTGACAGAGTAGTTCTCCAAGAATAAGTGTTTCCATTCCCCACAGAGCTTTCTGTGAGAGCAAGGCCCCACCTATTGTGGTAAGAAAGAAGGAAATGTCAGGCAGTGGGGAAGAGGCCCTCTAGGAGGGCAACCCAACAGGAGAGAAAGGAGATTTGGGGGAAACCTAATGTCCTGCCCATAACTGCAGAGGAGAGAGAGCTGTAAGGGAAGACCAAGAGGCTGAGAAATTAATTTGTCAATAGTAGGGCACATGCTGCAGAGAGAAGCTCCCTGGAAGAGGCACGGCTGAGCCCAGCAGTGATAACTGGAAGCACTCCCATCCCAGGCAGGACCATGCTGCATGGCAGAGCAGGAGGCTTTTTAGCTGCCAGTCTTCTCTAAATTTCAGTTTCATGATTCAGTGAAAAGGCAGGGGGCTGAGAGACTACAAAATACATCAAGCCCACTTCTTTCACAAGTGTATGATCTCCAGAGGTCTTTTCCAACCTCTACCATTCTGTGTTCCTGTGTGTATCAAGTTTCTTGTGGCTCCATTTTTGTGGCCCATGTTGTACATTAATGCAGTTCTGACTAAATCCAACCAAAAGCCATAAATCAGCATCTACAGGCTGATCATCTGCAACACAAGGGATGGTAAAGTATAAGTTAGCATAGCTCAGTACCTGATCCCTGATCTCCTCAAAGATATGCCCTGGTTAAAAGTCAAAAATCTGAAAGAGAGTGATGCTGGAGCAGATTGTGAACATAGAAAGTCCCAGAGGTGGTTAAAATTAATATGCTCCAAAGTGCTTTTGGCAGAATAATTTTTTTTTACTGCAAGGTGTTAGGTTTATGTGACAGCAGTTTTCATCCTAGAGAATCCTAAAATAACTGCTAATGCTACATACATAAAAACTCACCTCACTGTAGCTGCTAGGCAGACAGGTTGCTGGCACAGTGCTTCTCATCCAGATGTGGGAAAGGAATAAGCAATGAGGGACATCTCAGCAAAATCCTGTCTTAAGGGAAATCACCCCTGGGAAAGCAAACAGAACTTTGATTCTTAACATTTCTTGTAATAGTCAGAATGGATGGATTTCTTGCTAACAGAGGACATGAATCGATGAACATGAGCAACCTGGGCTGCAGAGTGTCCTTGAGTCCATCCCGGAGGCAGGAACTAAGAGGGTGAAGCATACCCCCACATGCAGGCTGCTGGCTGCAGGAGGCTGACCCTACAAGTTGTTTATATAGGTCTAACCTATCTGTACCTCACACATAACCTTAAGCCTATCTGTACCTTCCACATGTACCAATCTTAACTAAGCTAGCCACACACACCTCTTCCAAGTTAGTCACTGTATCACTGCAATGATATAACCATATTGATGCTCCAATTGTTACTCTGGGGTGCAACGCCGATGTTGGATATACTGGAGCACAAGTTGTGGGGCTTGAGAGCAAGTTAGTGAGAATGTAAGGTCAAAGTGCCTCTGAAAGAAAACAAGAGGCCTCTAGTCTAAACTAATTGCTTTATGGCCTTCTGTGATGGTTTGGGTATCCCCTGCCCCCCACACTTTTAGAAATCACCCAGACTAGACTCAGTCGGCTCTGGAAATTTGAATGAAGCTTATATTTACAGCTGGCACAATTTAAAAGCAGATATTTACAGTATAGACAGATATATACAGAAATAGACAAGGGAAAAAAGGTAATACAGACACAATTCCCCTCCCAGAACCTGAGTCCCCAGGAGGGGCTCTCAACCACCCCTCACCTTCCCCCTACCCCTCTCAACCTTACCCCAGTCCCAAGGAAGAATGGAGGTTCGGCCAAGAGGGTTAAAAAGCAAGGTGAAGCAGCCAAGCAAAGGAGGGTGAGGTTAGAAAGCCAGATGGAGTCCAGCCAGCAGCCTCAGCTTCTCCCCAGCAGGCAAAGCTCCCCAGCGAGGAGAAGAAGCAAGTGAAGTAATCTTTGTTTTGCCTTTCTTCTTTACACATCCCAGCAAGACTGTGAGGGAAGTAGACCTCACCATTGTTTTCATTTTACAGCCTATCATCTAGTTCTTCTCACCAAAACATGCTAGCTAGGCTCAAACCAGCACACCTTCACATCCTGGTACCACCTGGTGCCTGTTTTCTCACTGTCTGCTCAGAGAAAAGGTTGCTGTGCTCTGCTGGAAGATGGGAAGCTATGTAGCTGGTGTATTCTAGTAATCTTGACATGGGTGTACATAACCAATTAGAATTTGGCACAGTTTTGTAATCCTGTTTTGTAGTCTTTGGTGAAGGGTATATAAACCTGTGCTTAAGTGAAATAAATTGGAACTCACTTATATTAAGCTTTCTCCCCGTCTCTATTATTATCCCCTTGATACTATTGGATCGCAGCCTATGGCAAATGGTAAAACACCACTCTGGGGCTCCTGGTGTTTTGTCACAGATGTAATTTGGGAGGCAGAGCACTGAAGCCAAAATTGGTGGCCATGGGGCAAATGAGAGAAAACACTGATACCAAAGCTGGAGTGTGATCATGCAATGGACCAAGCCAGGATTCACCTGGAGATGGGTCCATGGCAGCTATTGTGCATTGCTTGGTACCACCTTGACAAAAAACAGCAGCAATAGTACCTGCTGATCTCCAGCCCATGAGGAACTGCCTTGATTAGCCCCAACTGAGAAGTCCAACTAAAAGGAACCAGGAATAGAATAGACTCAACCAGGTTGGAAGAGAACTCCAAGATCATCCAGTCCAACCTAGCACCCAGCCCTATCCAGTCAACTAAACCGTGGCACTAAGTGCCTCAGCCAGGCTTTGCTTGAACACCTCCAGGAACGGTGACTCCACCACCTCCCTGGGCAGCCCATTCCAATGCCAATTCTCCTGTGAAGAACTTCCTCCTAACATCCAGCCTATACTTCCCCCAGCACAACTTGAGACTGTGTCCCCTTGTTGTGTTGCTGGTTGCCTGGGAGAAGAGCCCAACCCCACCTGGCTACAGCCTCCCTTCAGGTAATTGCAGACAGCAGATTGCACTATTGTTCATCCTCTTACTCCATCCTTTGTACCTGTATCAATAATTAAGGAAATATGGATGCTGCATGGGTTCCATGCAGGGCTGGAAGAACAGTGAGGGGAGGCTGGAATGGGTGCCTGAATAACACCATTACTTGCAGAGCTGCTGCAAGCCAGTGGAAAACATTCCAATTGGGAACAATTCTGCCAACCCAAGAGATGACATCTTCCCTTTTCTCTTCACTTCTCTTCCCTCATGGCTCATTCTTAGTCTTTGTTAGAGTAGAAGCAAAGCTGGATGAGTTCCCCTGCAGCAGCACATTTATCCTGGTTTTACAGTGGTGTAAGTTACAGGAAAATATGAGTATCAAACACATGGGATATGGTAGAGCAGTGGTATAAGTGACTCCAGTTTGCTCAGGATAAACCCAAAACCTGTGAGATCAGTATGCACCTTGAGCTCTCCTGTGACATCATCTCCTCCCTTTCTAAGGGCTGCCAAGCATCAGCTGCATGCCAGCTGGTGGTAGCACAGCAGAGGGTGACTAACATCAGCTGGGGAACATATGGCTAGAGCAGCAAATCCCAAATGGTGATAACAGAGTGGTAAATACCTTGTCTCATTGAAGTGCTCCCTATAATTAGAGAAATTGTAGAAGAGAAACACTGCTGAAGAACAAGAAGGGAAATTTCTTCTGTGATCCCTGTGGTGTAAGTGCTCTGTGAAAGCTGATGTTAGAATAGAATAGAATCAGAATAGAATCAATCAATCAGGTTGGAAGAGACCTCCAAGATCATNGGGTTTGTGTTCCAGGCCCCTCACCAGCTTTGTTGCCCTTCTCTGGACACCTTCCAGCACCTCAGCATCTCTCTTGCTGGAACGTGCTGCTGTGATTAGTGTCTGATCCTCCAAGGGGAGCAGGAGAGGGCCTCACAGGGAGTAGATCCCCAGAACACTCAAGCACGCAAGTGAGTGGCCTGAAATCACTTAGGACAGAAGCAGATCTCCTGACTCTCCTTCCTGAGATGCTCTCTACTGTAGTAAAGAGGCTGTCACTGGCACCAGCTGTTTGCTACAGCTCCAGCAGTTTCATCAGGGCCTTTTTTGGCTGAGGATATATGTGGCAGGGGGGAGTAGGTCTTCAGTCTTAGTCCAATTCCTAAAAATAGTGTACACTCACTTGCTCCCTCTCCCCCAGATTGCATTACCTTTGGGACTTGTCCAAAAAAAGATTTAGGAGGGCAGCCAAGATGAGAAGATGTCTAAATACAGTAGCAAGGACCCCACTTTCCTTAATTTTCTCATTTCTGTAATACAGCTTCTAGTCACAAATAAGTAAGCCACAGACAGTGCTGCTTTTGTATCTGCTCCTTGCATCGAAGATCTCAGCTGTTAGAAATTAGAGTGTGGTTACTTCTTTGACCCCTGAGAACAGTGATCCGTTCTCACAAGCATCCCCCTGGCCAAGCTTTCAGGACTAGGAGTGAAATTCACTCAAGTTTGCCAGGCCAAGGGTGCTTTTTGAAGTATATGCCCAGAGAAGGAGAGCTAAAAGCTTCAGCAACCTTTTGCTGCACTAATCCATCACAGTGACAAGCGGATGGCTTGAATGGGTTGCATCCTTTAAGGAAGGAGGAAGGAGATTTCTCAGGAGAAGCTGAATGTTAATGGCAAAAGAAAGATGCAAAAGCTTTAATCTTTGTGCCAGGGTTTGTTTTGTATTTAAGAAGATTCTGACTTTATCATCCATCAGTGTGCTAGTTTGAAGCTAGCTAGAATGTTTTGGTGAGAAGAACTAGATTACAGGCTGTGAAAGGGAAACAGTGGTGATGTCTGCTTCACTCATAGGCTTGCTGAGACATATAAGAGCAAGAATCCAAACATAGATAAGGGAGTTGCTCTCTGTCTGGGCTTTGAGCTGCATTTCTCTCTAACCTAACCTGATTAATCCACCTGCTTCCTAACCCCTCTGGCCAACCCTCAATTCTTCCTTGGGCACAAGGCAACATCTAGGGTAAGGTAGAGGGGTGGGGGAAGGTGGAAGGGCAGTTGTGAGCCTCTCCTGGAGATTCAGGTTTCTGGGAGGGCTGTTGTGTTTCTGTATTGCCTTTTACCTTGTATATTTCTGTCTATAACTGAGTCTAGTCTGGGTGATTTCTAAAGTGTGGAGGGTACAGGGAACACCCAAACCCTCACAGTCAGGAAAGACTGATGTGAACCTGGCTTTGCAGCTGGCCAGACTGTGTGGTTATTTCTTTAAACAACCTTCCTCGTTAAAAGCCAGAAGGGTCACTTTGAGCAGCAGCTGCTGAAGAGGCTGGTGGGTGCCTCAAAGCCAAGGTCAGCAGAGCATTTCCAAGCAGAGTGTAGGGCATGTCCAAAGGATTAGCAGCTAGATGAGTCGAGATGCAGTCCTAAAAAGCATCTTAGAAGTTCCTTGGCTGCAGCTGAATGTTCATCTGGGGATGTCTTGCACCAAAAGAGTTAGTGCTGTTATGAATGGCTATAACCGTCTAAAACAACGTGTGCTTGGAAACGTTGGGCTTGAGGAGCTCTGAAAGGGGCTGCAATCATTACATCAGATAGGGTTCTTTGGCCATTCCATACAACCAGGCTGTGCTAGTTTGAAGCTAGCTAGAATGTTTTGGTGAGAAGAATTAGATTACAGGCTGTGAGAAGAAAACAATGGTGATGCCTACTTCACTCATAGGCTTGCTGAGATGTGTAGGAATAAGAATGTAAATACAGATAAGGCAGTCGCTGTCTGGGCTTTGAGCTGAACTCCTCTCTCTCTAACCTAACCTGCCATCTTTGTGACTAATCCACCTGCTTCCTAACCCCCCTGGCCGACCCTCCAATCTTCCTTGGGCATAAGGCAACATCTGGGGTAAGGCAGAGAGGGGTGGGAGAAGGTGGAAGCGTGGTTGGGAGCCCCTCCTGGGGACTCAGGTTTCTGGGAGGGATATTGTGTGTCTATATTACCTTTTAACATGTGCATTTATGTCTATAACTATCTATACTGTAAATATCTGCTTGTCTATTGTGCTAAGCTGTAAATACAAAGCTTCATTCAATTTCCAGAGCTGGCTGAGCCTAGTCTGGGTGATTTCCAAAGTGGGGGGGGGGTGGGGGGCAGAGAACACCCAAACCATCACACAGGCAAAGCTCTAAAAGCGACAGAGCTCAAGGAGAAAAGAGAGATGATGAAGTATGTGATCAAACCCATGCCCCTTTGGAGGTCTTAATGAGTAGTCAGTCTGCTTTTTTGCAGACAGAAGTGTACCTTGGGACAAATTATGCTGATACTTTACAAGATTTTCAAGCGTATCTCGTGCTAATTTTCCAAACTTCTGGGAAAAGGAGAGCGTAAGGGGAATTTTATACCTAGTTAATTTTATGGAGTGCACTCAGTGAGAGTGGATTTATTTCCTGAGCTAGACATCACTTCAAGCATTGCTTTGTGCTTCTTCGTTGGGGACGCAGGGCAGCGTTTTATGGCCTTGTGCAAATTGCTTGTTGTTTTATTGAAGCATAAAAACACTTGGCAAGGCTACAGCGTCCCATTATCTTTCCATTGGGTGGGCAATAATTCCTTAAACAAACACAAACCCTTATTAAACGCTCAAATGCCTAGAAATCAAAACAACTGAAGAACAGGGGCGTCCAATATGCTGTGGTAACGGAGAAATGAATGTGCTTTTTTAACTACTGAACACAATTAAATGTGGAAAACCACCTCGAAAGCTAAAATAAAAGCCAGGCTGATGTTAGCACTGCCTGCAGTGTTTCTTTGGGGCTTTATTTCTGTTTCTGTCCTTGCCTGTAAGCATGCTGCTGGTTATGACTGCTGACCAAATTCCAAGGATCTGCTGATATTCTGCCTCCAGAGAAATTTGCAGATATTAATCCAGTTGGGAGAGATGGAGAAGGAGGCCCTGGCAGAGTTTCCTGTATTTGCTCAGCCCTTGGAGAGGGACATGTGCCAGTACTGGGCTCTGCACTGGGGCTGTTGCCTCTTTCTACACACATGGGATGGAGACCAAATCAACAGCTAACCCTCTTCTGCAGCTTTGTGAAGGATGACCTCATCTCGGGCAAACCTAAGCACATTCATCACAAGGAATCTGTGAATCATCCCTGGGAAACTTTTCTCCCTCTGCACTAACCATCTGACCAGAACAGTGCATACTGCATTGACCAGAGCATGCCTGCTTGTTGTGGTAGGCCTGATGGGCCCAAAATAGGCTTATTCATGTCCTGCCTTGCCTAGGTGTGCTTTCCTGCTCCACCAGAGAGGCAAGCACGGGAAATGGACTGAGTCTGCCACTGAGTCTGGCCTGCCCAGGGTCCTGTGGTAAGGTACACACACTTAGCTTGTGCCTGCCTAGTGCAAGGCCTGTGCTTTTCCCACATTAGGGAAAAGTGAGCCTGTGGCTTTGCCTAATGTGGTAAGGTTTGGCTAACTGCCATCCTGATTGGCTATTCTGTGTCCAAAGGGCAATTCATCTCGGCCCACATAGATAAAAGGAGATATGCAGGTAGACAATGTGCTTATGCTCCCCTGCTTTTGCTCCCCTGCTCTGCCGTTGCCTGCTGCAATTGCCAACTGCCTTATTGCTTGCCTGGTAAACTCCACTGCCGCGAGTTACCAGGAGCAGACCCCTGCACGCGATCGGCCTATGTGGTCAGAGTGACACCGTGCTGAGACTGCACCACATCCTGCCTCTGCACTGAAAGTCCTGCTTAGAACTCCTGGACATATATACAGATTGTCCAGAAGCAGCCAGGAGACAAGGTCAGAGATTGTCTGTGTCCTTTCCCCAGAAGCCAGGAAGATTAAGTCTCAATGTCCAACAAGACAGAGTCCCTTGACAGCATTTGGGCACTGTCTTGACTGTGACTAAGTCCCAGGAGCTGGGTAATAATAATAATAACTTGTGAGTAAATGCTTAAGTGCCTCTTTGTAACTCTCATTGCCTTCAGCCATAGCAGAAGGAGCTCCTTGAGCCCATCTACTGGGCAAGCAGCGTTTGACCATGGGAATCTTCTCTTCCAGTTCAGTTAATGTTTCTATATTTTGCTGGTTATTCCTAGATCTAGATATTATCCATAGAATGTTTCCATGACCGTGTAAGAAGTGGAATATGATTACAATTAGTGGTCAGGGGTGGTGAGAGTTCTGAATAGCAAAATTAATAAACAAGACTAATTTTGGAAGAAATACCATCTCACATCAATTACTTTCCCCTCCTCAACACTGCCAGCTAGCACCTCAGGAGATTTTCTCTAACTCACCATGAAAGTGGCTTGCTGATCAGGGTCCTGCATGTCAGTGGCACACAGAGAAGCTACACTCACAGGTTTTTCTTCAACTCCTCCCTCCCCAAAGATTGGCATCCCGCAAGGATCAGTCCATAGGTAAGGTGGGATGGATGGATAGCAGAGCAACTGGAGGCACAGTCTGAGGAGGAAATAAAGCAAAATCCAGCTTAGGTGAGAGTGCTGAGTGTTGCCATTAACATCAGAGTCAGTGCCAGCTACCAGCAAGCAAGAGCATCTCCCCAGACCTGTGGGTTTGGTGAACCACCATCAGCTGCCCAGCTGCTTAAAAACTGCCACCACCTTTGGCCCCTCCTCAGTATGGCACATCTCCAGCTGGCAGCTACAAGGGGGTGAAGAAGCTTGTTTTGAACATTGCTCCCCAGAAATGAGGAGTCAGTCAAATCTATCAGAAACCCTGTGCCCTAGCTGAAATGAGAGGCTAGACTGATTTTTCAACCTCAATATAGTCAGGTTGACAAGAACATCAAAAATCTCTGATCCTCTTCCTCAGAAATTGGAGCAATTCTCTGCAGGGCATTAACCATGGCTTTGTAGAACCTTCAGAAGTCCACTGGCCTAAAAACAGGAGGTGCAGATGAAGACTGAAGGAAGACCTATGTAGAAGCATACTTCAGAACAAACTGAGCATCAGATCAATAGGAAGAGATGAACAAGTGAGTAGAGAGCCTGAGTCAGATAACACTGCCTACATTCACACTGCCCATCTGATGGTGCTAGATTTTCCCCAGTTGATGCTCTATCCACTCCACACACGCTTTGTGCTTCCAGGAGGGGAAACACTACCTGCTAAAGGGAGGTGTTTGGTTTTCCAGGGGGCATTGAATCCCATGGGCATCTGCAAAGGCAGCCTGCTGAGTCAGATTTAGCTTCTAGGGAAAAGGAGGGCAATTCCTGCTCTCAGATGAGAGGATGGTGTGGAAGGAGCTCAGGCAGATGGAAGAAATGGCAGTAAAGTCACTAGCAATTCTCATACATCATCTGTGAGCATTTGGATGCTTCATTTTATGCTTATGCCAACATCCTCACTTTCTAGGCCAAACATCACTTGATTTTGCTGGAGTTTCCCCAGTGAGGCTTGGCCAGGAGAAAATAGGACCATTTTCTTTAACTCTGTGTCAGCTTTTTGATCACAAAAATGTCACAGCAATTCATTTTCCCCTGTGCTACACACCCAGTTTTGCACGTACACAAACACTGCTGTGTGAATAGAGTGAGCTTCTGTGCTCAAGATAGCACTACTTGAGGTTTACATGTGTCCTGACTAAAAGCTATGTCAAGGCTGAGTTCTTTTTGCCCTCAACACATAACAGGATCAATGCAGAAGTTGCTGGAGTTTGCCTCAAGACCAAGGGAAATCAGCTACCAGTGCCAGGAGCATCTCACCTCTCTTCAGTGGTTTGACCATACGCTGCACTTAGCACAGCAAAGCCACCAACTGAGACACTTTGATGACATTCAGCAATCTGACACTGAGACAATAAATGCTTTCATTTGGGAACCAAGATGCTGCCTCTCCCCATTTCAAAGGGGGAGTGCCTGTACAGACACCCATGAATACACAGTGTGCTCTTCTAACTCTGCACCTCCAACCATCCTATTTGTCTTATATGTGTCTTAGTTGGGTTTTTTTTCCTCTTTATCTAAATGGCTAGGAAAGATGAAGTGTCCCTCCCCTAAAACATACTTTGAGCCAGATTTGTATCACAGATCAGAGCTGCCTACTTATTTCAAAGAGGTTTCTGCTGAATTCCAGGACAGTTGTAGGCACAAAAATGAAACCAGGTCCTTCAGGCAACTACTTCTACCTGAAGGCTGGGACAGAGTGGCTGAAGAGCAGCCAGGAAGAAAGGGACCTGAGGGTACTGGTAGATAGTAGGCTGAAGATGAGCCAGCAGTGTGCCCAGGTGGCCAAGAGAGCCAATGGCAGCCTGGCCTGGATCAGGAACAGTGTGGCCAGTAGGACAAGGGAGGTTATTCTGCCCCTGTACTCGACACTGGTCAGGCCACACCTTGAGTACTGTGTCCAGTTCTGGGCTCCTCAATTCAAGAGAGATGTTGAGGTGCTGGAACGTGTCCAGAGAAGGGCAACAAGGCTGGGGAGGGGCCTGGAACACAAACCCTATGAGGAGAGGCTGAGGGAGCTGGGGGTGTTTAGCCTGCAGAAGAGGAGGCTCAGGGCAGACCTCATTGCTGTCTACAACTACCTGAAGGGAAGTTGTAGCCAGGTGGGGTTGGTCTCTTCTGCCAGGCACCCAGCAACAGAACAAGGGGACACAGTCTCAAGTTGTGCCGAGGGAAGTCTAGGCTGGATGTTAGGAGGAAGTTCTTCACAGAGAGAGTGATTGGCATTGGAATGGGCTGCCCAGGGAGGTGGTGGAGTCACCATCCCTGGGGGTGTTCAAGCAAAGCCTGGATGAGGCACTTAGTGCCATGGTCTAGTTGACTGGCTAGGGCTGGGTGCTAGGTTGGACTGGATGATCTTGGAGGTCTCTTCCGACCTGGCTGGTTCTATGATGCTATGATTCTAAAGGCTGACAGTTGGCAGGAGATAACCAGCACTGCCTGGTACCAAATGATCTCTTACAGTGGCAAGTGCCTACAATAAAGTTCTGACAAAACTCTCCAGCCACATGTAATACTGCAGCGACTGCCAGGTTAAATATAGCAATCTTGCTACCATAGGGGGAAAAAAAACCAGGCAGCTATGTTGTTTTACTTCATCTATGGAGCTAGTCCAGGCATTAAGTCTGGAGGTTATCTGTGCACTTCATCATGAGACCAGGAAGCAACACAACTTATTATATAGAGAGGAATTTCTAGAATACATGTATGTCATGGCAGCATTTAGAACTTGTGCAAAGTGCTGTACAAATGCAGAATCAGTCCCCCCCAGCCCTCTCTCTCTCTCTCTCAGAATCTCACAGGATAAAGTCAGAAAGCATTTAGACACAGATAAAAGTATATAAAAAAGAAACTTAGGGTATCCTAAATAAAAACAAACACCAGCACCCATCTGATTTACTCACCATGTTGATTGGCATCCATTTCCTTCTGTCTGCAGCCTGGTCTAGTTTCAGAGGATAACTGCCAGCTGGGGAGAGAAGGTATTTTGGCTTGTGAAAGGACTGGCCTCAAGGTGTTACTTGAACACACAGGCTAGGGACATTGAAAGATGGAGAACAAAATCTTTGAAGGAATACTTTTAGGCTGAGACCTAACTTAGTATAGCCATCAGGTGTCCAGTCTTACACAAGCAATTTTCTGTAGGAAAAAGGAACAAATATTTTCCAGACTCTCTAAGGTCAAATAAAGTTGCTGTGATGGGGCTAAGTGAGCAGCTGCTACTTGAAGGCTGCTGCTCTCTGTGCCATACCTGCTGTGTTTAGACTGTTGAGCATGAGCTGAGAAGATATCTACTGGGTGCACTTCAGCTGGAGAGAAGACAAAATTCAGGTTAGGTCTCTGCACAAGCCTCTTACCTCTCTGGAGCTGTGTTCAAAGGACTCGATGTTTGAGCAGCACTTTGAAGGCCACAGCTGCTACTTATGGAAGTAAGCACCTGTGACCTGTTTCTAATTGGAAACCACAGATGTAATGCTGCTTCTCACTGGCTCTCTGTGATGGGACAAGGAGCAGTGGGTGTAAGTTGCAGCAAAAGAGGTTCTGCCTCAACACAAGGGGGAACTTCTTTACTGTAAGGGTCCCAGAGCACTGGCACAGGCTCCCCAGAGAGGTTGTGGAGTCTCCTTCTCTGGAGCCTTTCAAGGCCTGTCTGGATGTGCTCCTCTGTGATCTGTGTTAGTATTGCCCTGCTCTGGCAAGGGGGTTGGACTTGATGATCTCCTTGCGTCCCTCCCAACCCCTAACATCCCATGATCCTGTCATCCTGTCAATTTTGTGCCAGAAAGCATATGTGTTTGCAGGACCTCTGCTTTAACCTGGGATAATGCTCAGGCTCTTTTGGAGCTGAGTGTGAGCTTACTCAAAATTTAGCTGGCCTTTGGAAGTGTTCAAAAGGTTTGCAATCCCGAGCCATGGGTTAAGAAAAATGGAAACCTCCCACTTCTCTTCACTCCACCCATTCCCAAGTTATGGAGAAGGAGCACAGAATCCACCTGCCTTCCCTCCCTTGCCATCTCAGATTGGCAGGGAGAGAAATGAACTCCACAGTAGATTATAGATTAGGTGTTTTGACATTCATCTACTACTCCAGAAAGCTCAAAGTATATCAACAAGTATTTTTGGGGTGTATAAACAAAAAAAAATGGACTGTGTGTACTCACTGAGTTCAAAACAAGGAGGGCAATGTTATGAGAATGTGACAGTTGCACTGCCTAACACTGAAATCAGGAGGTACTGGAGATGATTTAGACTGGATGTTAGGAGGAAGTTCTTTACAGTGAGGGTGGTGAGACACTGGCACAGGTTGCCCAGGGAGGCTGTGGATGCTTCCTCCCTGGAGGCGTTTAAGGCCAGGCTGGATGAGGCCTTGAGCAGCCTGCTCTAGTGGGAGGTGTCCCTGCCTATGGCAGGGGGTTGGAGCTGGATGATCCTTGAGGTCCCTTCCAACCTAAACCATTCTATGATTCTATGATTCTATGCAGCTGCTTTCTTTTGCTTTCTGCTGTACCCATGAGATAAATGCACTACAGGAAGCCTCCAGGGCATGTTGATCGTTATTTACTCTTTCCACCTCCTTCCCCCTCAGTGTTGTGGTTTGCTCAAACCACAAAGTAGTTCATATCATATGAAATCACAGAATCCACAGAATCATGTTTTGTATTCTCCTCATTCCTCAGCGTGTAGCTTCAGATCTTATGCAGTGCAAGCATTTAAATATTGCTCTGAGGACACAACTTCACTTTAAGCTTTTCTCTGATCTTTTATGCAATCCCTAAATGCTTCTCTGCCATTCACTGATTTCTTTGCTCAAGAGGGAAATACTATCAGCTTCATCTTAGCTGTGTAAAATGACTCCATGCAAAATGAAACTGAAGTGCAGCAACGAATTTTGATGTGCCTTTTGAGGCATTGATATGGCTGGATAGGGCTGGGTAATAGGTTGGACTGGATGATCTTGGAGGTCTCTTCCAAACTGGTTGATTCTATGATTCTATATGCTGTTTTTTCAGGGCATAGCATATTTAATGTATCTAGAACACAATCTTTATTCACATCAGCCACATCAATGAGCATCCACAAGCACCATCATCCCAAGCAAGTGCTGCCAGGGGGTTTTCAAACACCTGTAAGTCAGCCAATTCAGAGAAAGCAGAAAACCTCCACCCAAGGTGAGAACCTCCTGCCAGACCTCTAGATTTGGACAACCCTTTGTTTTCTCAACAAACCAGAGACAAGAATGCTTGAAAGTGCATAAGTGTCCCCGATCTCTGTAGCCATTCTCTAGCCAGGGAATAGGACAGTTACAGATGGAACTTCCAAAAAAAAAACCAAGGAAATGCCTGAGGCAAACAGACCCCAAGGAAAGCTTTCACTCAGAGTCTTTGACAGAGTTGCAGAGGAATGGCTTCTGCTCAGAGGTGCTGCCCACAAGTGCAGGTGAAGACACAGTCTGTGCTCTGTGCCTATGGTGCCCGTAGAGGCAATGCTGCAGCAGTCATCAGGCAAGCCCTACTGAAGGTTAGGGTCCTGCATCACGGCTAAGCTCTGGCATCCCTCCCAAACCAGATGTTCCCACACTGCCGCTCCTTGCTGAGACAGAGCCTTGATGAGCACGGCTAAACCTCATTAAACCTCATTAAAAGCAGCATGAGTAAGAGGTGGCCATGGAGGCCCTGTACAGCCTCTGCATTCTCTTCCTCTGATGCTGAACAGAAGCCCGGATGGATTATTTTTAATATCAACAACTATTTACTGGCTTGAGAGAGAGACTCTGCAGGATTGTGGCACAATCTTTGTTGTCACAGCATCCAGTTTCTGCTCTAGTGAATAATGAAAAAGCAACTGCCAGAAAGAGGGAGGAAAAAAAAATGCAGTGTAGCTGAGGCTGGTGTGCAGCATGCTGAGCTAGAGCCAGCGCTCCTGGCAGGGGCTTTGCTAGGGTGGCCTTGTGCCCAGCTACTGTATGACAGGAGAGGCACAAAGGATCATGCTAGACCAAGGTCTCAGCGTGCATTTAGAGGGATTGGAGGAACTGGACATGCCATTTTCCCTCAAAACATAAATCAGCTTCTGGCTGTTTTCACTCATGTGAAATAGCAAGTGTCTGAGTGCTGGGCAAATTCCCAGGTCAGATAGCAGCACTACACTTAGTTAAATGGCCATGATGCTTTTTAACTCAAACACATAATGCTTTTGGATTGCCCACTCCAGGCATTTGCACAACGTGACCAGATGCTAACAGACAAGTGTGAGATGGGATGTAAAGACCTCTGACGTCCCTGTGGCTATGGTATAATTGTCACTGTTATGGTACCTTTTACAGTCAGGTTAACTGTCACTAAAGCATATGCACAGCAGAAGCTGGCTGTTCTGACTGCAAGTAGGTGCATCTGTCAGGATAGTTCATCTTCTCCAATGAAATCTGAAGGATGGTGGCTCCAGAGCATAGGATCTCACTATTAGGAATCGTGCTTGGACTGTCCTTGCTCTAGCATGCCAAGAAGAACAAAGATTAAACTGGTCCATAGGTATGTGTATGAATCTTAGATTCATTGATGTCCAATGTCTCCACTGAATTGGGAGTCCAGAAGGAGGTTCAGCACAGTTTCCCTCACAATGTGCACCTTTGTTACACAGGGTTTGGTAAGCTCATCTCATCGTCCACTCAGTCACCAGCACTACTGCTGCGACTGTCCTCAAGCAGTCAGGTTGGCTATTCTCTGGGTAAGGGGAGCTGCCACATGGCACAGGACTAAAGCCATCAGGCTCACTTTGCAGAGCAAGCACTTGACTCCTTCCTGATGGTCTTGGATGGTCCCATGGATGTCCTTGAGAGAACTCTTCCCTTTCCCCATCCTGGATGGATTGCAAGTAATCTAACTAACATCCCAGGCATTGTGGGGTTCATGGCACCCCTTTCCCAAAGAAGCCTGTTTTGTGCATGGTACATTTGGGGTTGTGGAGAAATTTAGGTTTGTGGTGCTCTGAATGCCCAGAGATTTAAGGTGGGGTGGGGGAGAAGTCCTTTTTAATCTTTTTCCTGCCTTCAGGTTTCTGGGGGTTTTTTTTAATGAAATACCCTAAGTGATAACACAACCATTTCAAGAGCTGATTATTTTCTCCAATGAAAATGGACAAATTCACTCTGTGCTGGGTCAGGAACCGGCTGGAAGACCGAGCCCAGAGAGTTGTGGTGAATGGTGCCACATCCAGTTGGCAGCTGTCACTAGTGGTGTTCCCCAGGGATCAGTGCTAGGCCTAGTCCTGTTCAATATCTTTATTGATGATCTGGACAAGGGGATTGAGTCCAGCATCATTAAGTTTGCGGATGACACCAAGCTAGGAGCAGGTGTTGATATGTTGGAAGGTAGGAGAGCCCTGCAGAGGGACCTGGACAGGCTGAATGGGTGGGCAGAGGCCAGTGGGATGAGATTGAACAAAGCCAAGTGCAGGGTTCTGCACTTTGGCCACAACAACCCCAAGCAGCGCTACAGGCTGGGGACAGAGTGGCTGGAGAGCAGCCAGGAGGAAAGGGACCTGGGGGTACTGGTGGATAGTAGGCTGAAGATGAGCCAGCAGTGTGCCCAGGTGGCCAAGAGGGCCAATGGCATCCTGGCCTGTATCAGGAACAGTGTGGCCAGTAGGACGAGGGAGGTTATTCTGCCCCTGTACTCAACACTGGTCAGGCCACACCTTGAGTGCTGTGTCCAGTTCTGGGCTCCTCAATTCAAGAGAGATGTTGAGGTGCTGGAAGGTGTCCAGAGAAGGGCAACAAAGCTGGTGAGGGGCCTGGAACACAAACCCTATGAGGAGAGGCTGAGGGAGCTGGGGTTGTTTAGCCTGGAGAAGAGGAGGCTCAGGGCAGACCTCATTGCTGTCTACAACTACCTGAAGGGAGGTTGTAGCCAGGTGGGGGTTGGTCTCTTCTCCCAGGCAACCAGCAACAGGACAAGGGGACACAGCCTCAAGTTGTGCCGAGGGAAGTATAGGCTGGATGTTAGGAGGAAGTTCTTCACAGAGAGAGTGATTGGCATTGGAATGGGCTGCCCAGGGAGGTGGTGGAGTCACCATCCCTGGGGGTGTTCAGGAAAAGCCTGGATGAGGCACTTAGTGCCACGGTTTAGTTGACTGGCTAGGTCTGGGTGCTAGGTTGGACTGGATGATCTGGGAGGTCTCTTCCAACCTGATTGATTCTATTCTATTCTATTCTATTCTGTTCTATTCTATTCTATTCTATTCTAAAACCTAAGCTCTCCTCTACTCATTAAGACAGTCAAATTTATTCTGCCAAATAGCTTAGAGGCATCCCAGTACCCAATGGAAACAGCTGTAGCTTTCCCACTGCTTCAAACAGGCACAAAATATTCCCAAGACTGGAAACTCTAAATTACCTGCATCTGTTCTGCACATTTCTGAAGCCTTCCAACTACTAACAAGACCATCATGTTGTAAGAATAAGCACAGCTATTTGAAACATCAGTGAGATTGTATGTCTCAGTCTAAGTCCTGGGCTGTGCCATTTGATTGGAAAAATGCCGTAAGGAAATCAGAATTTGGCCTCAAGTGTGCTTAAAACTAAGGCCAGATTCTTCAGCATGCTGCATGCACGAGGAGTAACCCTTGGCTGAGGGTTCATGGGAGGGTTCTGTAGCTGTCCAGGAATTTTGAATGCTTCCCTGTCACCTTATCGTCAGCCACTTAGCCACAATGGGTGCAGAGAAGAGAAGAAGGACACAGCATCCTGTAAACTGGAGCAGTGAGGGTGGGTTCCCTTCTCTCCTTGGAATGGAAGGTAGGTCAAGGAGGAAAACTATAGGAGTGCCCGAGAACATGTAGTAGTAGCAGAGTATAGAGGTATATAGGAAGTGTTTGGAGAGTTGTTGGAGGACATGGAGGTATATAGGAAGTGTTTGGAGAGTTGTTGGAGGACATGGAGGTATATAGGAAGTGTTTGGAGAGTTGTTGGAGGACATGGAGGTATATAGGAAGTGTTTGGAGAGTTGTTGGAGGACATGGAGGTATATAGGAAGTGTTTGGAGAGTTGTTGGAGGACATGGAGGTATATAGGAAGTGTTTGGAGAGTTGTTGGAGGACATGGAGGTATATAGGAAGTGTTTGGAGAGTTGTTGGAGGACATGGAGGTATATAGGAAGTGTTTGGAGAGTTGTTGGAGGACATGGAGGTATATAGGAAGTGTTTGGAGAGTTGTTGGAGGACATGGAGGTATATAGGAAGTGTTTGGAGAGTTGTTGGAGGACATGGAGGTATATAGGAAGTGTTTGGAGAGTTGTTGGAGGACATGGAGGTATATAGGAAGTGTTTGGAGAGTTGTTGGAGGACATGGAGGTATATAGGAAGTGTTTGGAGAGTTGTTGGAGGACATGGAGGTATATAGGAAGTGTTTGGAGAGTTGTTGGAGGACATGGAGGTATATAGGAAGTGTTTGGAGAGTTGTTGGAGGACATGGAGGTATATAGGAAGTGTTTGGAGAGTTGTTGGAGGACATGGAGGTATATAGGAAGTGTTTGGAGAGTTGTTGGAGGACATGGAGGTATATAGGAAGTGTTTGGAGAGTTGTTGGAGGACATGGAGGTATATAGGAAGTGTTTGGAGAGTTGTTGGAGGACATGGAGGTATATAGGAAGTGTTTGGAGAGTTGTTGGAGGACATGGAGGTATATAGGAAGTGTTTGGAGAGTTGTTGGGTGGACATGGAGGTATATAGGAAGTGTTTGGAGAGTTGTTGGAGGACACGGAGGTATATAGGAAGTGTTTGGAGAGTTGCTGGTGAGCAAGCAAGGGGTCCATATTGCATGAGAAATTTGGGATGGGATGAGATGAGTTGAGATCAGATGTGATGAGATGCTCTGGTTGTGAAGGGTGTGGCAAGATAACGAACCACTGGAGACAAGTTATAATCTCCCTGGTTTTTGTCTTCCCTAACTCCTGCCCTGGCTCCTGGTCTTGCAGCCCTCCTGCCCTCCTCTCAGCTCTTCCCCTGGGACTGGAGTGCAAGGGAGGACTGCTGAAAATTCATGGCAGAGCAGAGGAGAACGTGAGGATCATGCTGGTTGCAGGCAAACCCAAGGGGACATGGAAAATCCAGGGTGGCACAGACAGGATACGGACACAAGGGAGACCTCCCCACTCCTAGGTGTGTGTGTGCTTGCCCATGCTCCCAACTTGGGAGAATTTAAGGCTCTAAAATACATGATCAAAAAATACCAGCCCATGGTGAACACTCTCCCTTTCCTCTCCCATGCACTTGTCCCACCCAGTATTGCTCCATCCTACCAGGGTGGTAACATGCCCAGAGGACAGGCTGCTGCCCCTTACATCCCCCTCTGGTATCTTGTCCACTCCCACAGGAGGCAATGGTGCCTGGGCACTGAATTCATCCCATCTCAAAGGAGTAAGATAACTCTCTGCCACCTGAGAAGTGTCTCACTTTAACAGAGAAACATAAAAAGGAAAATTAATCTGATGGAAGGATAGGAATAAGTTTGCATATTTCTTGCATAGCAGAGCCAAATGCTGTGTAAAGCAAACAAAACCCAAAGAAAAGAGGAGCGAGGGCAGAGGTGAGACAGAGAGGTTGAGCTCTTCTGTTCTAACTTCTGAAGTTACAGCTGGCAGCCTCTCAAAAAATCCAGTCAGCATTTTGGGGATGAAGCTGCGTGGCTGTACCGAGAAGGCGGAAAACAGGATTGGAGAACAGAGCCATGCCTTTTATTGGCAAGTGTGGGCTCAAGGGGATTAGCAGGGACAATGGCTCCCTTCTGGTTCACTCCCCTGCCCTTCATTCCCTGCAAGGCGGGCAAGCGGCAGCTCCCGCATTCAAGGGCAGAAGAAAGGGACAAGGGTAGGAGCCTTTGGCTCGAAAGCAAATTCCTCTCTGTCCTCCACATGGTCACTCGGCTGAAGGTTGCACAACACACGCCGAGGACTCAGCAGAACAAAATCTCGAGTCAAAGCAGCACACCCAGAGTTGTTCGGGACACCTTTGTAGCCAAGAGCACAGGAGGCTGCGTGGCAGGATGCGGGGCCGAGAGCCTGATAACCTCTGCGGCAGCTTCCGCTCCTCTCAGGACGGTTCGCCCCTGCAGCACCACCGCCGTGCGCAGGCGGTGCCAAGCTCATGCCGCCCTCTACCGGCCGCCCCTCACAGCACAGCCCTCTGCAGCCTGCCGCAGCCGTGCCGGCTGCCTCCACCTCGGCTCTCTCCTAGCTCCTTGGCAATCAAATAAAAGACGCCCTACCAAAGGCACGAAGCTCTCTCAGGGCTGCCGAGCAGCTCCACATCTCTGTTTTTTCTCTTCTTCACTCTGCTGCCTTTCCCAGCTGTGTACAGCAGCCGCTTTCCTATCGCATGGTATCTTCCTGGTCACCCTCTTCTACTTTCAAAGCAACCAAGGCACGCTCTGCTCCAGACTGTACTGCTTGGGTTTACCTCGTGTGAAAGTGCAAGTAGATTGATGCTATTTATGTGCTTCTTGCCAAGCTTACTCAGTATGGACAGCTTGCAAATCTGCAGCAGCCCAGCTCTGCCAGAAAAGGCACAAGGCTTGGTCCAGAGGCCGGAAATGTCATGTGTTGATTTTTGCATCAGACAAATGAGCTGATGAAAGAATCATGCTTGACTTCTCAAAAGAAAAATTAACAGGCTCATGGCAGTATATTTCACACAGACTGGTCACATCATCCCTGACAGGGTCATATACACATAAGGCTGCAAAAACTCTTCAGGGAGTCTTAATGAGAGGAGTCTGCTTTAAGTTCTCAAATGAAGTGAACATTGTTTGCCTGCATAGAAGGCAGTAATGTTAACACTGCATTGCAGGTATGTACAGCACTTTGCAGGGATTAACTACTTAATCCTTGTAACAGCTCCAAGCAACTTTAGCTGAAGCATCATTATCTCCCATTTTATGCGGAGATGGGATTTCTCCAAGCCTAAACTTAAGAGCTGTTTCCAGACTCTGGGCTGGTGGTCAATCTAACTGTCCCAGCTGCTGTCTTCTGGATGTGCACATAGGCACATGCAATGGTTCAAAGTGCTCATCATCATCTTTCAAGGTCCCTTTCAGCCCCTAACATTCTGTGATCTGTGCTCTGACTGACAGGAGGGACCATGCTCATGTTTTCTTCAGTTAATACGAACACACACCCCATGAGCAGCCCAGCCTGCATGCCTTACTTCAAGCAGATCTGGAAGCCTGACAGAATGACCCTCTCTGGCTCACTTTGTCAGCTTTGCTTTCATATTACATGGAAAACTGTCACATAAAAAGCTTTGCAGGAGAGTGTTCCTGATCATCCTGTAATCTGGTGCAGCAGCCAGTGTGGAAACATGCTTGACACAGTCAGCCCTGAGCTGAGGAGCTTCTTTCTTCCTGGGCGGTTTTTCCACACTTTGCTTCAGCACCTCAGTTGCTTTCACCTGTGGAGCATTGGCCAAGCTTTGCCCAAGACATTTCAGAGCAGGTGCCCCTCACAAAGCACAGCCAGCAGGATATGAATTGCATCTGTAAACCCCATACTAAGTTTTGTAGGATTGCAGTTAACAAGATTTGCATTGCTGTTATTAATAATGCAAGACCAGAAGGCCCCTCCTCAGTCATAGCTGCTCCTGGGATGTAAGTTTTGATTGCAGTGAGGTTGTTTAAGGTCTTTCCAGTCCTTGTTTCCCTTTCCTGAGTGCTAATCTGGGCATCCACCATCTGAGTCAATACAGTAACCCTATGGCTGTGGTTTCTAAAGTATACAAATGGCCATTGTAACTGTTGCAGCCACCAAAGGAGCAGTGAAAGCTGCTCTGTCTGTAGATGATAGGGCTCTCCGGGGAAGAGACTGCCAGTGTGCAAGCAGACTGGCCAGAGTCCTGCAAACGGCTGGGAGCAGGCTGGTACTGTCCCCTGTGTGCCCTGAAGAACACTGAGTGAAGAGAGACACCAAGATGGTGAAATCACAGTCTCACAGTATCACCAAGGTTGGAAGAGACCTCACAGATCATCAAGTCCAACCCTTTACCACAGAGCTCAAGGCTAGACCATGGCACCAAGTGCCACGTCCAACCTTGCCTTGAACAGCTCCAGGGACGGCGACTCCACCACCTCCCTGGGCAGCCCATTCCAGTGCCCAATGACTCTCTCACTGAAGAACTTTCTCCTCACCTTGAGCCTAAACTTCCCCTGGCGCAGCCTGAGGCTGTGTCCTCTTGTTCTGGCGCTGGCCGCCTGAGAGAAGAGAGCAACCTCCTCCTGGCTACAACCACCCTTCAGGTAGTTGTAGACAGCAATAAGGTCACCCCTGAGCCTCCTCTTCTCCAGGCTAAACAATCCCAGCTCCCTCAGCCTCTCCTCGTAGGGCTTGTTGTGATAGGCTCTAACTTAGCACTGAGGTCCTTCCTACCTTTCTCCAGGGAGTTGCATGTGACAGGGAATAACGTGGGCAGGTGAGGACAGGACGATCTGCAAGCTCCTGAGGTCACTTTTCTAGGACTTGCTGCCCATGGTTTCGTTGTTCTATCCTCCAGACAAACCCTGCACCAAGCAAAACAACAACTGGAAAGTTTAAGATTGTGGATGACAGCAAATGGGTCACATCACTCCAGCAGCCCATGTCCCAACAGGGACAGGAACTAAACGCAACACACACACACACCCTTCCTCTCCTCATACCTAGACGATGATTTTCTCCTCAGCATCCTAGTGAAATCCTGTCTCAAGGGAAGATCTGAAGGTGGATAAGAAGGAGCTTACAGACTGATTCAAAGAGTTTGAAGGGCGAAGCATGAGAACACACTGCATGGCAAGGCAGACTGTGGAACAACCAGGTGGACTGGCAGCCTATGTTGTAACCAAGGTCAGGAACCCGACAGAAAGGGCCAGACAGCAAAGGCTGTGCAAGCCCAGCATGAGCAGTGTGGGGTGGCTGGAAATCCATGCTCCAGGAATCAGAGGCAGGCACGGCCTGGACTGAGCACCTGCAGGTGGAGCTACGAGAGCAGCTCCGAAGGAAAAGCAGCAGCAATCACTCCTGCCTGCGCAGCCCCGCGGGGTGGAGAGCGAGGCAGGTGGCAAGGCAAGGATGGTGGGTAGCACATTAACCTTTCGAGGTAAAGGTGAATAGGGCTCTGAGCAACCTGATCTAGTTAAATTTGTCTCCCTGTTCACTGCAAGGGGCGCGGACTAGATGAACTTTAAATGTCTCTTCCGACCCAAAGCATTACTTGGCACTCACCTGGTCACAACCTGGCACAGGAAGGTCAGGGCTCACCAGACCAGGAAACAGTCATTGTGTTTAGAAGAAACAGGCGATACTGTGCAGTGAGTTTCCTAACTAGGGCAAGAAGACTCTGAGATAGAGGGAAAAAGCCTTGCCAACAGCAGAAGTACACAAACTGACAGTCACTACCCCAAATGTCAAGGAACTTGCTCAGAAACAGGCTGAAATTCATGTCCTGCACAGTTTAAGACAGGGAGTAGGAGTACCCCCACATGGAGCAGCCTTCACCTTGGCAGACTTTTCAGCTAGCATAAATACTCAATATTCACTGCCCCAGAGAGACTGACCTTGTCCCCAGGGTCTGGCTGCAGGAGGTCTTTCTAGACAGTTCTGACATTTCTCTGTGTTTGTTTGTTTGTTTCCTAAAAAACCAACAAACAAAACCCCCTCCTTCCCAAAGCACAAAGATTTTCTCCGAGGAGAAACAGAATGCCATGAAACTCTCTGCGTAGTTCTCCAGTTGTGTGGGAAATTGTTACTCTGAGCCCTACTCCCACACAAGCCTGTACAGGGCAGTGGCCAGGGCAATGCCCTCCTGGTGCCCTGCTGCTGTACCACACCCCAGAGAGAATGTGGGGTTCCCTGAACATCTCCCCTTCCCGCCCCACATCCCTTCACCTTGCAGGAATGGTTGCCTCAGGGATTTTGGGGTGCTCCAGAAGCCTTTGCCAAGACAGGTGCAGTTCTCTGGTGGCTCAGCTGGCTGCACTCTCAGCTCCACTTTGGAAGTGGGAGCACTTGAAGCGGAAACTCATCCCAGAGCCGTCCAGGAGCAGCAGGTTCCTGCATTCTTGGCAAAGGAAAAACAGATAAAACAAATACCAAGTGAGCAGAGGCAATGGTGTGAGTAGAAGTGGGGGATGTTCAGTTTTAGCTCTGTGTGGCCATGTGTGGGGGTAGACATGGGGGTGTACAGTCCCTGCAGAATGCTCTGCTGGCTGGCAAAACAGTCTCTTAAAGTCATTGCACCCAGAAAACAGCCCATCCCCTACACATATCTCCTGGGTCAGTCATTGGCTCCATTGCACCTGGGGAAAAAAAAAAAAAAGTCTTTTTCTTGCTGTTGTTTAGTTTGAGTGTAGGCAGGAAGGGTGAGGATGTACAAGGACATGATCAGCTGGTGAGAGAGAAATGTTCAGCAATACATACCCACAACCCTGCTTATTTCTCCTCCAAGCTCCTTGCAGCACTCTTAGCCTGTCTCCTCAGCAGCAGGATTGTGCTCCCTGTGCAATGTGTGTTCAATTCCCAGGCTCAGCTGCTCCGAGGTGACCCTGCTCCCTGGGATGGGCTGCAGGATCCAACTATCCAGGAGGCCAAACAAGGAAAGCCTTTCTTGGCAAGGGAGAGAAAGGACCTGGGAGGCCCCCTCAGCTCAGGTGACCCACTCGACCCCCATTACAAACAGCTATAAATCCTCCTATTTCACCGCCACAGCATTCTCAGGCACTCCCCCGTCTCGCTGGAGCTGGGCCTGGCTCTGCGAAGCATGTCAGTGCTGGCCGGCGCTGCAAGGCGAATGCGCGGCTGGCTGGCTTATTTATCGGAGGGTTTTGCTGGCTGAGAATGGAGCTGACTTTAACCAGTGCATAGCAGAGCTGGGCACAAGCTGGCTGTTTGGCTTTGCTGGGCTCCCTGCAGGACCGGTTCACCCAGACCGTGTTATCCAGCTTCATCAAGGCTCAGTGTTGTCCTTGCCAAGAGCCCTGGTGACACTGCTCTGGGCACCCTCATCCCATTGCCGTCAGCTGGGCTCATTCACTGTCTGCATGTGTAGTTAGCAGCAAGCAGTTCATTTCCAGCGGGCACAGAAGGGTGAGGCTCCTGCACATCCCATGAATGGGCTACCTGCTAGTCGAGACTTCAGAGAAAGGTTAACTTGAAAGAGATTAGCTGAATCTCCATATCTGTTCTCAGAGTTTCTCCCACCTCTGCCCATCCCAGGCAGAAAACTGGAAAACTATCTGCCACATCTGCCTTCCCCCAGCTCCATCCCATCGCCCCAGCAAGGCTGTGCTTGGGAGTCCCCACATTCCGCTGTCACCTTCTCACCCCACACCTTCACCAATCTCCCCTCCCTAACCAAGCCTCCAAGCACCATCACCCCCGCCAAAATCCCCTTTTCAGTGCAGCCTGTCCCGCCTCTCCTTCTTCCAGGGTCCCCTCCCTCTACCTCCTTCCCATCCCAAGTCTTTCTTGGTTCTTTCTCAAAGATAAGCCTGCCAGGGAGGTATGAGCATCCATGTGAGCCTCGCACAGGCAAAAGCCCTCTGGCAGGGCTGTTACCTTGGCTCCCTGCCATGCAGCATCACAGTTTTTGTTAGCCTGGGGCAAGGGGGAGTCCATGGGTGCCTATTTCTCATAGTTCATGGGTGCTCAATACCATGGAAATCTGACGTTTCATTTAAATGATGCTAATCGTCCCCATTGGGACTTACCCACAGTAATGGCACAACAGGCTGAAGTCCCTAGGAGTCACACCTGGTGCAGATCTCAGCTCCTCCTTTGGCAGATGGAGAAATGAAAGACACGGCTGAGATCGTGTGGATAAGGGTGACACAAGCTTGTTCCCTCTTCAAGGTGCCGGGGATCACCCATGCAGGAGGCAGAGTGCTCGTCCCGGGGTGCTGCCCTGCACCGCAGCTTCTGCCCCTTCCTGGCACTCGCGGCACAAGCTGCCATCAGGGAGGCTGCAGCCTCCAGCTCTGGCTTTCGGGGGCCAGCAGCGGAGGACACGCGTGGCCGTGTGGCCGCAGGTCGCGCAGGCAGGGGAGCGGCGGCAGAGGCTGGCGGGGCAGTTTCTAGGCAGCAGTGCTGCGAGCCGTGCGGCGACCGGGCGGAGTGTCAGGCAGGTCGAGTGAATCATGTCTTCCTCCCGGTTTCTCCCTATCGATTATGAAAGGAGCCGAGATGGCTGCCGCAGATACCGATCCTCATTGTCCCCATGCCCCCCTCACCCCTCGCTGACTGCCGTGGGCTCTGCTCTGCAGCAGCAGCCACCCTCAGGGTGACCCATCACTTTAAAGCCCAGTACTAGAGAAGCCGAACCCCTGAAGATCTGCAGCCTCTAGGGCAGAGACCTAAGATCACTAAACTGCTTTTAAGAGGTTTCTGGCATTTTGGTTGAACAACAACACTATCTGCACAGCTTACCTGCTCCAGGGAGCCAGAACCTGCTAAAACTCACCAAATTTCCACCACTACCTCGTTTGTTTCTTGTTTTGGTAGTGGGTTTTTTATTTTGGTTTGGGTTTTTTTTTGGTTGGTTGTTTTTTTGTTTAGTTTAGGGTTTGGTTATTTTTTTTCCCCTGCTCAGCCCCTAAGGCTTGACTGCCCATGGCTAGCTGCGTCCCACCCAGCTTTCTGAGATTCAACAATATTATCCTTGGGAGTGTTAAACACATCAAAGAATCACATGTGGCTAACCTAAACAACAAACCTAGGGCTTCCAACAGATACTTCCTCACCAGCCCAACCCAGCTATCCAGGATGTCTGTGCATCTGAATGATCACACCGAGTAGCATCTAGATATTTGCCATCATCTACAAACCTTTCTATTCAACCGTTTTCTGGCCCTGCAGTAAGTTCATCACAGCCCAATGTTTTAAATGGATGGAACAATCTTAGCTCCCGTGCAGGGGATTATTGCATCCAGGGACATATCCATCACCTCTTTATCCTTGTGCAGTGCCTACATTTGAGGTGGAGCACTCCGGTGCTCAGATGCCTCCACCCCTCATCTGATTTTTTTTCCCTGCTTTGAAAGCCGTGAGTTTCCACTAGCAAAATACCTCCCTGGTTTTAGAACCATAGAATCAACCAGGTTGGAAGAGACCTCCAAGATCATCCAGTCCAACCTAGCACCCAGCCCTATCCAGTCAACTAGACCACGGCACTAAGTGCCTCATCCAGGCTTTTCTTGAACACCCCCGGGGACGGTGACTCCACCACCTCCCTGGGCAGCCCATTCCAATGGCAAATCACTCTCTCTGGGAAGAATTTCCTTTAGGCAAGACCTGTGTGCTAAGAACTGTTCAGAAGGTGCCAGCTCTCTCAGTTGCTCCCCACTTAGGAACGCTGTGGCTTTTTTGGTTTGCTTTTGTGGGTTGTTTGTTTGTTTTCTTTCAGGAATACTGTAAGTAAATTCACAGCTGAACAGCAGTGGGAATGGAAACCCTCAGCGCTGAGGGCTGCCGATGTTACAGGTACGGTAATTCCAAACTGATCCTCCTTTGTGCTGATAACAGGGCTGGCTATTGTTTTCCTGAAGTCCGCATGTCCTAAACCACCACAGGCATAAATAATCGCAGTGAGCATGTGCTTTTGAATCCGTTTCTAAAACACGCCTGGGATTTAAGCTTTGAAAAAAATCAGGACCCTGATTCTGCCTTTTTTTTTTTTCCCCCAAACTCCAAAGCAAAAACTCCATTGGCTCAAAAGGAAGAAGGATCTAGATCTTAAATACTACTTAAAAAGAGGCAAATTTGCCCTTCTTTTTTTTTTTCCCCCATTCTTCTGATGAAAAAAAACAAAGTCTGAAAGCTTTCAACGTTCCCTTTGGTTTTGGGGGTTGTGGTTTTTTCCCCCCTCTCCTTTTATTTCCTTTTTTAGCTGTAGAAAGTCAGATCCTATCTGAAGTGATTCAACACTGAAAATCTCCCTCTTTTGACATGTTGCTTTGGTGATGATGCTTTGGTTAAGCTTTGTCTTTGGCTATAGCATAGACTCAGTTTTTACTTGAGCACTGGCTCACGCTGGCCACCCTTTCGTCTTTTCATGTTGTGCCACTGGGAGGCTGAGAGTGCAAACTTCAAACAGCTAAAGAAGGAAAACAAGTGAGAACAAGGAGCAATGGGTGTAAATTGCAGCAAAAGAGATTCCTCCTCAACACAAGGGGGAACTTCTTTACTGTAAGGGTCCCAGAGCACTGGAACAGGCTCCCCAGAGAGGTTGTGGAGTCTCCTTCTCTGGAGACTTTCAATGCCTGTCTGGATGTGTTCCCCTGTGATCTGTGTTAGATAGCATTGTCCTGTTTTGGCAGGGGGTTTGGACTCTATGATCTCCTTGGGTCTCTTCCAACCCCTAACTTCCTGCGATCCTGTGACATCTAAATTAGCAGGATGCTTTCATAGAGTATTTCCTTAGCAGGATGCTTTCATAGGGTATTTCCTGGTGAAAACCAAGGTACCTTTTGGTAGTAGAGACTTGGGGATCCTTCACTTGGCCTCTGAACCTTCATTTTACTTCTGTTGTATGCAAACTGTTGCTCTGCAGTCCCTTCATCATCGATGCAGCAGCAAAGTACATGATGTAGGGGCAAGCAGGAGAAAAATCCTGAATAAATTGCTCTCCCAATATATCTTTTTAGGATAGGACACAAGAAGTGGGGGAGGGGAGAGACACAAGAAGTGGGGGAGGGGAGAGGAGGAATGGCTCTGTATGCCACTCTTCCCTACCTCCTCTTACACCCGAAAAGATTCTGGCCTGACCAAGGTACAAGATGCTCACAATTATGTCATCACAATTGTGCAGCTGTAAACACGTTGTTACTTGGGGCTTAATTCCCCTTGGTGTAAGAAGGCTGCTTGGCTGATGTTTGTGCCACGGATCCTCAGCTCCTCATGTCCCAGCTTAGAGAGATCATAATTACATCTCACCTTACCGATGTTTTTGGCTTGCCTGCCTTGAATTGCTTCCACAGACCTGTTCGACTTGTTTGTCTGCTGCTTATTATTCAGCACAAGCCCCCACCCACTACCCTTTCATGTACATTCATGTTTGTGTCTAAAAGCCACAAAGGGACATTTTTTTGAGGGGGAAGGTGATGAGTGTTGGCTGCTCACTGGACCCCCATCTCCCTGAACTCCTGGGGCCACGCTGCGGGGCAGGGAGAGTTTTGTGCTCAGTCCAGCACACAGCAAGGACAAAACAGCAGCTGGCTCGGTGAGAGTGAGTCACTGGGTTTCAAAATACGGAAAATTTAATGAGATGCTTCCTGAAACCTGAGTTTTGCTCCCACAAAGCACAGAAGCAAACGCAAACCAAAGCAAGAAGCTAAGGTGAGGGCACAGATACAGACTCAATTAGAATCAATGCCCAGGCCCTTTCTGCTTCTCCTCCTTGGAACTGCAAAGTGGGAGTCACACAGGCAGGTGGAGGTATCACTAATGGGAACAACCTCTCCAGGTGAAACTTTGCACGCTCCAATGATGCCAGCTCCTATCAAACGTGGAAAACTTGCCCTCCAGCTGGCTCTTTGTGCAACATGGCTCTGACACTAGCAGTGAGAATTCCCTCACTGAACACAAGGCTGCCTTTTCATTCTAGGTTTGATCCTACCTGTTGCAAAAGGACTTTCTATACGTAGAGGAACTTCCCAAGGGTGAAGTATGATGCAGGGGATTTCAGACTGCTCCGATTTGGTATGAAGAGATGACTCTGCAGCTCCACAAGCAGCAATTAAATGGAGGGTTCTTGCAGCAGGCATCTTGCGTTTCGGTGTTGCCCTTTAGGTAATGACCCCAGCCTATAGCAGTATTTAAGCTTGCACTCAGATCTATAAATCCTGGAGTGACTCCTTCATTGAGTGTCTGATTTATACAAGGCTGAAGTCACACGGTGGTTTATGAGGTGCTTCCCAGTAAAGCCAAGTGGGAGAATCGGGCTGTGTCAGCCAAGAGACTGCTGATTGACTGTTCTCAGCTGGTGGGCATGAGCTAGGCTCCTAGGCCATAGTTTCCTGCTCAAGGGTATCTGTGTATCCAGCAAGATCCCAAGATTTAACCAAGCTGTGCCAAGGTGCCCAGCAGCTGAGTTCTTACAAAGGAGCAACTCAAGCTGGCTGCCCTACAGGACAACTCGCAGGGCACACATCTGCCCTAGGTGTGCTCAAAGGTGAAAATAGGGCCAGCCTGAACCAAGGCAACCTGTGCAGGTGCTGGCAGTTGTGGTGCCAGTGTGAGTGGTGGAAGACTTATTTTATGTTCCTGCTCTGGCCAGTCTGGGGGCTGCAAATGTCCTCCTGAGAAAGTGCCCTAACTTTAGGCTGGTGGCTTTTCTGTGTGGCTCCCTGCCCTCCACTCTGGTCAAGGTGTGCCTGGGTGTGAAAGCACTCATCAAGAAAGGTAGGACTTGGACAAGATTTCTGCGCTTCTGGTGAGTCAACCACCACTCTGGACATCTGAATCACTCAATATTTGTACCCAAAGGCCCGTCTCCAGGAGGTATGATCCCTTCATTGCCCCTCCCTGCATGATGTTGCAGGAAAAGGCTCCATGGCTTCTCTTTGGGCTGCTAGGTGCAGGTGTATGAGGGAAGTAGGGGCCACTAAGGTTTCATTAGAGTTATGAGATGCTGACATTGGAGCAAGCCTGAACATGAGAGGCAGTTGTGATGGCAAATTCCAGGAGAGGAGAAGCTGCACCAGAACAAAGGAAGTTTGTCCAAGGACACAAACACAAAGATAAGTCCTCATTGTTGCAGCTCTAAGGGAGAGGTGAAACTGTTTCTAGGCAGGCAAAGCTCCCTGCCTCGCAGCCATCCCTTATTTGTCACCCAAATTATGTCGAGTCCTGGGGCAGCACCTACCTGTATTAAACCAAGTTATTTGCATCCAAAAAGAGTCATTAAAACAAAGAAGTTTCAGGCAATGCTACTGATCTTCTTCACCTGACCTCCTTTAAGATTACACTTGACTTCAGATTTTATTTATGCTCCTCTGGCATTTGATTCCAGTGGAGTTATTCTTGCCTTGCCACAGTGTAACTGAGCTGATTATCAGATTTAACAATGCAAAGAGTACACTTCCCCAAGCAGTGCCAGCTAGGAGCTGTGTCAGAGGCAGATGTGGGAAGCTTTCCTCCACCTGGACTCTGCTCTTGGTGCTGCCTGCTCACCCTGGTAGAGAGCTCAGGCACTGAAACTGCCTGTGACCTTAGTGGAAAAAGGGAGAGTCTTTCTGGATGACTCACAGCATTGAATATTATGTTGGGAAACAAATTGAGATCAGTAAATCAGTTTGCTTTCATTTTCAGGAACGACTGCTCTGCTGGATGGGTATCGGGGTGACAAAAGGTGGTTTGTTTATCCAAAAGGAGAAAGGGCTTAGCTGAAGTTTCGGTGGCTGGCTGCTGAGAGCCCAGAATCAGCAGCTGAGGATTGCCTCAGATGAATTCCAGAACATGATGGCATTTTCAAATAGTAAGAGGTTGGAGAGATTGGGATCATTTCTGGGTTTGAACTGATGGGAGAGCACCTGAATGAAGCAGGGTTCACCACTAGCGCTGTCAGAAGCTCATCAACTGCATTCAGGACGTTTTAGCTGAGATCTCAAGAGCTTTCTGTTCAATTAGCTGCAGCCATGAGTTTCTGTCATTAGAACCCCTTGCTAATTAGCTCCAGTGTACCCCTTCCTGCATTAACATGAGAAAAGTTACATCTTTGACCTGCAGCTAGTTAAATGTGATTTAATTAAAAGCTGTCTGTAGCTTTTAACTGTTTGCTAAATGCTTGCTACGGACAATGCTTGTTTGCATACAGACCTCAACCAAATGAGAAAAGGGATATGATAACAGAGGTAGCTGTAATAGCAGGATAAAAGGAAAACCTCTTCCCTTCCTGTGTTGTTGAGCAAACAAATGGACTCAGCCCTTTTCCCAGGGGGAATCTCCATTAAAAATAACAGAAGTTGCCCCACAAATGGCAGCAGTCCTGAGTTTTCCTTACTCTTATCGTAGTATCACAGTCTCACAGTATCATCAGGGTTGGAAGAGACCTCACAGATCATCAAGTCCAACCCTTCACCACAGAGCTCAAGGCTAGACCATGGCACCAAGTGCCACGTCCAACCTTGCCTTGAACAGCTCCAGGGACGGCGACTCCACCACCTCCCTGGGCAGCCCATTCCAGTAGCCAATGACTCTCTCAGTGAAGAACTTTCTCCTCACCTCAAGCCTAAACTTCCCCTGGCGCAGCCTGAGGCTGTGTCCTCTCGTTCTGGCGCTGGCCACCTGAGAGAAGAGAGCAACCTCCTCCTGGCCACAACCACCCCTCAGGTAGTTGTAGACAGCAATAAGGTCACCCCTGAGCCTCCTCTTCTCCAGGCTAAACAATCCCAGCTCCCTCAGCCTCTCCTCGTAGGGCTGTGCTCGAGGCCTCTCACCAGCCTTGTTGCCCTTCTCTGGACACGCTCAAGGATTTCAATGTCCCTTCTAAACTGGGGGGCCCAGAACTGAACACGAGGAATCACAGAAGATATCTGAGTGGAAAAGACCTCAAAGATCATCCAGCCCAACACTAAAACATGTCCTTAAGCACCAGGTCCACACACTGCTTGGACACTCCCAGGGATAGTGACTCCACCGTTGCCCTGGGCAGACCATTCCAATATTCAATAACCTTTCCACTGAAGAAGTATTTCCTAATATCCAGGCACAACATCCTGAGATGGCAGCTTGTAATGTAATCTAACCCTGTTGCTTGTCATCAAAGAGGCTGGCTGCCTGCTTGCTCCAACCTCCCTTCAGGTAGCTGCAGAGAGTGATGAGGTCTCCCAACAGCCTCCTCTTCTCCAGACTGAACAACCTCAGCTCCCTCAGATGCTACTTGTAGGCCATGTGCTCCAGGCCCTTCTTGAGCCTCAGTGCCCTTCTCTGGACACACTTCAGCACCTCAATATCTTTCCTACAGTGAGGGGCCCAGAACTGAACGCAGTATTCAAGCTGTGGCCTTACCGGTGCTGAGTACAGGAGGATGACCACCTCCCTGATGCCGCTAGAAGCCTTTTTCAAGCAGATGCTGTGATCTTGTCCAATGTTCTGGCATTCACCCTTGCAGAGTCATGTCACCTCTGCACATGCATATGTCACCTGTGTGTGTTCATGCTCACACAGACACACTTTTACTCCTGCAGCTCCTACAATGGATCCCCCTTTCTCCACTGTACTGAGTAGTTAAACTTCACCCTGCTGGAAGGCTGCCTGGGCTGTGCTGCGTTACACTGACACACATGCACAGTGTTTCCAAAAGGCAGCATTATCTTGAGAGTCAGACTTCACCAGTCAGCTTAAAATTCGACTGATCATCTGTAACAGAATCTCACTGACTGGTTTGCACAGATGACTAAGAGCAGATACTGCTGATTTTTTAATTGCTACCATCAAACTTAATTGGATGCTCAAGATGAATGAGTGTAAGTATACAGAGGCGGGTGTGGGAACGTGTCCCAGATTGCACCCACCACATTCTTCTGGTCTTCTTTGGAAGTAGATATCATCATTAGAGTAACCATCCATAGCCATCCCACAGGTTTTGGGTTGGATGGAGCCCAGACCCTGCCTTTCCCACCTGCCCTGGTCAACCATGTGGGAAGCTGGCACATCCTCCACCCTGTTCTTCTGGTCTGGGTATAAAACAGCCTCCACAAGTTTGAGTTGGCTGCCTTTTGCCAGAACTAAATTTGCATGAGAGACATCTTCCAGGAGAAAAGAAGTCTCTGACATGGAAGAGCTTGCACTGCCAAGGGGATTCCAAGAAGCTCAGGAAGAAAGGGAGCAAGTGCTGAGCTAGTGGTGCTAGGAGCAGACCCATGTTCCATCTCAGGCTGGGTGGTAGGACACATCCATCAGCAAGTGCACCGGTGGTCTCCACAAATATGTGGCCACCTATCTTGAGAAGAAAAACACCACTGTGGATGCTGTCAGAAACAGCCTTTGGTAGGAAATCATTGCAATTGCTCTTAAGAGGAAAATTCATGGCTCTGAGAGGAAGCTTTCTGGTCTCGATTAGCTGCATTGTGATTTGTTTTGCAGATGAATTCCAGGGGGAGAAGAAGAGTGGGATTTTTTTCACTCTTTTATCAGCACTTCTGCTGAACTTCTTTCAGTTCTGGGGGGGGAAAAAAAGGAATACTCAAATGTCCTGCAAGAATCTCCTGTGGGAAATCATGGATGTCACTGCTTTTAGCTCCCTTTGGTCTAGGAAATAAGAATCAAAATCTCTCACATAACAGGCAAGTCCCAATCAAGCCTTTCTGTAACCCTCTTCGTGGATATACCCACACTGCTTTACACAGACATCTCCCTTCTGAGAGGGCAGGAGCAGGGCATGTCCTGCACTTCCTATGCTATCTGCTGCTATTCTGTAAGAAAAGGCAACCTGATCCAGAGATGGAGCTGTAGTCAGGCCTGGGACCCTCTATACATTATTTCCTACAATATCCATAGGGATCTCCTCTTTAAAATCAGTAGGAAAAGCCAAGTTCTGCTCCAAAGTGGAGTCTTGGCGCTGCAGTTCCCGGTGTAGGCTCATTATCGCCGATCACAACAGTCCTGCTTCTCCAGAGCTTTTACTGCACTTTGGTCATGCATGAGCAAGCTGATTTAAATACATATTTGATTCTTTGCCACTCTTAATACATCACTTATTTTTTTTTTTTTCAAGCTCTGAGCTGTTTGTATGGCTCCTGGCACAGCTAAACAGAAGCCACTGCTCAGAGGGGCTGGAGAGGGACAACATTTAAGCAACACTGAAAGGACTGAGGTTAGCAGAGCACTGATGGAAGCCTCTGCCAGTCAGTGTGCAGAGTGTGTGGCTGCCTCTTTCACACAGCATGCTTTTTATTCTCCAGGTGAATAACAGGAGGAAAGGGAGGGCTAACTTCTGAAAGCTAGGACACAGATAAGCAAGTTCACCAATATTAGGAGGGCTAAGCTGGCATAGAGCAGGTACTTTAAGAATCAGCTTGAATCCCCTTCAAAGTCTGTGTGGTTCTGGGTCCAGGCAGACAAAGCAATGCAATCATTAAAGTGTTCTCAGTGTTGACACACACTGCTAAGCTCTGTGCATGCCAAGATAAAAAGAGGCAGCCTCCACTAGTCTATTATTCAGTGCTAGACAACTTGATTCTGATGGAAACAAGCTACACTTTTGCAAGGTTGACATTGTGATCTATGGTAACAAACAAGTTATAAAGGGCCTGCCAGATTTTGAACTAAAGCTATGGCTGTGATGGATGTTTTAAACTGAATCCAAGACACTGATCTATCTTCTCTGGAAAAAGGCTCATGCAAGATGAGATTACATAAAAGCAGTTTTCTTTTGCTTGGGTCATGATCTCATCACCTTTCAAAGCTGGCCTGAGTCTGGTTCTAGGGGAAAACTGTAAGGAAATTCCTGTTAAAGCATGGTCTTGTGGTGATAAGAGCTGCTCTGCATCAGAACTAATTCATGCCTACAGCAGGCTTAGGTGTGTGGAAGCAAAGCTGGGGCATTTTTTATGCAGCACAAATCACCAAATGGTCTTACTTTATGTTCCAGTTTCTGAAAACCTCTGCAGAAAGCCTGGGAGCTTTGCTGGCCTGATGTGCCCTGGGCTTCACTGGTGACAGAGTCATGGTCCTACCACACTGCTCCTTCGCCTCTCAGCTGAAGGGTCTCAGTCCTACTCCCTGACTTCTGCTGATTAGACTATCTGTGTGACAGACCTAGGAGAAACCAATTTGCTCAGCTTAGCATGCTCCAGAGGTGGCAAGAGCACATGGCCAGCAAGGATGGAGCACAGAAGACCTACCCTTTTCCAGCTTGAAGACAAAGTACTCCACATTTTTTCTGTGCCTGCAACCAGAACCAAGTAACTCATCACAGCTGGCCAGTCTCAAAGCAACACACCAAGTCCCCACACCAAGGCTATTCCTGGTGGAGGAGGAAGAAATTTAGAGCACCAGCATATGTGACAGGAGACTCAAGTGCAAAGTCTCGTGGATCTGCAGGCATTTCCCATGATTTCAGGGATTTAAGGTTCAGGCCTATAGTTTGCCTGCTGCCCATCATCTGTAGGAAGAATAAACACACTGTCCTAACCCAACAGGCTGCTCTGAGAAGGTGAAGAATTGGGTGTGCAGATAAAACTGTAAAGCAACATGTAAGTCCTGTGGAGATAAATTCTTGCTCCTGAGCTAGCTTGAATTTCAAACAAGTATTTTCTCTAACCAGAGGGCTTAGCCCTGAGACTTACCCTGAAACAAGAAGCAGACAGCCTGGAGCAGTCCCATGAGCTGAAGTGCTGCATAGGTGTAAGCAATTATTAATAACAA
The DNA here is from genome assembly GCA_013400475.1 of Tricholaema leucomelas. NCBI lineage: Eukaryota > Metazoa > Chordata > Aves > Piciformes > Lybiidae > Tricholaema lacrymosa > Tricholaema leucomelas. Next base: position 504,804 of record WAAF01018902.1, on the reverse strand, counting down.
ATCTCTAGGCAAATGGGGAGGTGTGTTTGAGCCATGGCACTCTTGTATCTTAGAGCAGCACCAGATCACAAGCCTGTAATTATTCACACTCGTGCAAGTCTGTCTGCCCAGTGTCTGCACAGAGTCTACCACCCTAACACTCCAGTCTGTGCCCTAAGACCATTCATAGCATCATATCATAGCATCATATCATAGCATCATCAGGGTTGGAAGAGACCTCACAGATCATCAAGTCCAACCCTTCACCACAGAGCTCAAGGCTAGACCATGGCACCAAGTGCCACGTCCAATCCTGCCTTGAACAGCTCCAGGGACGGTGACTCCACCACCTCCCTTGGCAGCCCATTCCAGTGTCCAATGACTCTCTCAGTGAAGAACTTTCTCCTCACCTCGAGCCTAAACTTCCCCTGGCGCAGCCTGAGGCTGTGTCCTCTTGTTCTGGTGCTGGCTGCCTGAGAGAAGAGAGCAACCTCCTCCTGGCCACAACCACCCCTCAGGTAGTTGTAGACAGCAATAAGGTCTGCCCTGAGCCTCCTCTTCTCCAGGCTAAACAATCCCAGCTCCCTCAGCCTCTCCTCGTAGAGCTGTGCTCGAGGCCTCTCACCAGCCTCATTGCCCTTCTCTGGACATGCTCAAGGATTTCAATGTCCCTTCTAAACTGGGGGGCCCAGAACTGAACACAGTACTCGAGGTGTGGTCTAACCAGTGCAGAGTACAGGGGCAGAATGACCTCCCTGCTCCTGCTGGCCACACCATTCCTGTATTGCTGCTACCATATCTGGTACTAACAACAATCACTGTCATTGTCTGGACTCAAAAACCAGCAGTTAGGGGAAAGCCTGTAGATGAGAGATGGAACTTTGGGGTTTTGATACTGTTATCAGTGATTTGGGGCCAGTTCGAAAGCTTTAGAGAACTATTTATTGATCCCAGTGCTGACACTCTAAGTATAATTAACCTGGGCAATAGTTCTCAAGAAAGAGTGAGCATTACCACAGCAGATTCTGGGCTATCACATCTTAGCTTCACCAAAAGGGTTGTAAAACACTGGAAAGGGCTGCACAGGAAAGTGGTGGAGTAGCCATCCCTGGAGGTGTTTAGAGGATGTACAGATGTGGTGCGGAGGGATGTGGTTTAGTGGAGACCTGGTAGTGCTAGTTGAATGGTTGGACTTGGTGATCTTAAAGGTCTCCAACCAAAACAAATCTATGGTTCTGTATCTGGCTCTGGAGGGTTCAAGGAGCTGCTCCTACTTCATGGAGGGCCTGATACCTCAGCCAGCCCAAGCTGAAATACTGCCCCGTTACGTTTGCACAGCCAAGTGCGGTGGTGTTTTTCATGTCAATGGAGCATACCACAGCTCCAATGTGAGCGAACACATTAACATCAACAGAGCCTTTTCCCCAAGCTAAACATATTACCACATCAGCAAATTACAGGGCACTGTAAATTAGACTCCCTCTTGTGCAGACTCTGCTTGCTGGGCCAAGGCCACATCCCTCCCTTAAGGAGGGCAGCAACAGAAAGTTTCATTACTCCTTAGTCTGCCCTGCCTCTTGCACAGGACTGCATGCTTGGACAGAGTCCTCTTTCAGCTCATGCTCCTGGTTACATCCCATGCATATTCCCCAAAGGATGCTTCTGCTCTGTTGCACTATGCCAAGGACTAGGAAAACAAAAGGGACAACCCTTAGTCTGCCCTGCCTCTTGCACAGGACTGCATGCTTGGACAGAGTCCTCTTTCAGCTCATGCTCCTGGTTACATCCCATGCATATTCCCCAAAGGATGCTTTTGCTCTGTTGCACTATGCCAAGATTGGTAAAACAAAAGGGACAACCCATAGATCTGGGTCAGCAGCAGGGCATCTTCACTCACTGGGGGGGCAGTAAAATGCACATAGGAGGGGGCTGGCTTCCCCTTTCTGTTCCCAGTTTCTAAGCACATGAAGTCAGGGAGGGTTCAAACAAAGGCTCCCCGAAGTACCTGCGCTAAAATCCTGGAGTGGGATAAACAAGCAGACCTGGCTCACTGCCAGATGTGTTTTGAGCAGACCTTTTCTAGAGAACTGCAAAGTGTGGGGAAACGCTATTGCAGGGCTGGGGGGGGGGAAACAACCAACCAATCATTAAAACGAAGCGTTGAGCTCTTTTCATTGGAAAAACAACGACTACAGCCCACACTGCCCCATCCCCCTTACCGCAGCTGGCAGCTTTGCTCACGGGAGTAACCCAGGGCCACCGGCTCCAGCTTCTGTCACATGTGGCAGAGCTCTGCCAGCTCTGGTGTGCCAAGGCTGTCACGCAAACACTTCAGTGCAGCCACCCCTCCAGGAGCTGCATTTAAGAAGAAAGGGGCCTTTAAAAAAGCAGCCAAAGAGGAGCACAGAGAGGTAAATGATTATTTACAGCTGCTGCGTGGGGAGCGTTACACAAGGGGAGGGTGGAGCACGTTCCACCGCCCTTCCACGGCTTGTGGGCAGAACAGCCTATCACCACCGCCGTGCTTCTACTCCCCCAAGATGGAGTTAGCACTATTTACCTTGTCATAAGAATGCTGTTTCTTGCCCTTTTTTTTTCCCCTTTGGCTGAGCTTGTTTTCATGGCTCCCCTGCTGCTCTCCTGCAGGGAGAGCTAGCTCTGAAGGCAGCCAGGAGTGCCGGATGGGGAGTAGCAGCATCCCACCCCTCCCACCTGCTGAATGTTGTTGTGTGGTTCCCAAAGTAAAAATCAAAGCCGTTGCCTGCAGTGGGAGGTGGATGTGTGGAGGGAGAGTGCTGGAGAGTACTAGAACGGAGCAGCTCTCACATAGCTGGGTCTCTCCTAGGAGCCAGGGACGTGGGAAAGCTTGGCACCAGCCACCTTGTTCCTCTCTTGCTGCCTCCTGCAAGACTTGAGTCTTTCTCAACAGTTTTTCAGATTGGTTTTTGTTGGTTGGGTCTTTTCCCTGGGGATCCTTGCTGGGAAAGCAGATGAAGTTCCTTACCTGTGATGATACAGCTTGTTATGAACCCTTATGTGGAAATGAAGTTCTTATGTCAGTCACATCCTTCAATCACCTTCCTGGACAAGAGTCTGTGATGTACCTTTACCTTTCAGAGGTGTGCTCTTTTGTGATGTGCTAGGTGAAGTACAAAGATATCATGGTAAGAATGGGACTTGAGCAATGTCCCAGACAGAATGTGCTACCAACAGTGTCTAACCCAGCCCAGATGTGCCAATCAGGAAGAGTGTTGGCATGGTTGGATGGATCTAGTGATGCAACAACTTTGGAAAAGTCCTTTCTCAAGCAGGAGGACCTGGACCATTGTAGAAGAGAAGGCTAAGAGGGGAGCAGTTTCAGAGCAAGGCAAAAACTGAACGCAAAAATGTCTAAGTACAGGAAACTCAACATCAGCATTCAGGTTCTTGACATGAAACCTGTTCCTGGCCTGGCTAATGAACCAGACACGAGTGGAGGGCAATTTATATGCCTAGGAGGCAAAGGCAGTGGATGGGTTGCCTGGTGCTCAGCCCAGACAGGACCTACCAGCTGGCAGCCACTTACAACCCCTGTGGCAGCAAAGCAGGAGTACCCACGGATTGCCATGGCTGGGGGCTTCCATCTTCTAGAAACATCAAGTCCCTGATGCAGTATGCTAGGAATCCAGGCAGGGCCCTTCTGGAAAAGCTGTAGGAGTTGGGATGTTTTCCAACCAAGCACATGAGGCTCAACAAAGGAATGTTCTTCCCCTTCTGCTCAGTGATGCAGATGCCGAAGTGTTCAGGACTTCTGCAGGGACCAGAGACAGAGGTCAAAAAAGCAGTGTGCCATGTAAAAGCAAGCACCTTGCTCCAGGATGGGCTTCTAGAAGAAAGGAAATGGCAACTAGACAAATTAAGGTGCCAGGGGAACTGGAGGAATGAAGTCTAATACATGGGGATAATGAGGAAATCCTTGTGATGCTGTTCATGTTGCAATCAAAGGACCAGTTTGGAAAGTCCAGCTCAGTTGCCCAGATGGATGTAAAGGCTGAGCTTAAAACATGTGGTTGTTTCAGCTCTGTGGTTTGTGGGGTAAACTGCAGCACCCTCTGCAAAATAAGGGCACCTAGACTAGGTCTATCTATGATATGCAATCCTATCTCTGCTCTGTATGTCACCAGCCATCCCCTCTGCCAGTCAGTGAGTAAAGAACCTTGTGAGAGAGAGATGCTGATGGCCCATGCAGGTTATGCTACTTACTGACTTACTAAGGTTTGAGTGCAGTTCTGCCACCAGACAAAGAGCTGACCCTGTGGGATAACTCTTCAAATAGACACAGGCGTAAGACCTGGGAAGAAATGCTGCTACTGTTGCCATCTGTTAGAAGTCCTTTGTGAAAAGAGCAAGACAATTTCACACCACTGTGGATTCCCTGCCTGCCCCAGGTTATTCCAGATGTCTCCACAACCAGGAAAATAAAGGCTTGAGCACTTTCAGCCTGGTACATATCTGAATTGGTCAATCAGCTACATTTAAACATCTTGAAGCTGCTGGGATTCCTGGAATTTACTTTTTAAAACAGAAATACTGCCCTGACTTCCCCCCCCCAGTAACACCATTATTTCTGCCTTGCATTAAAGAGAGGCTGAGCTTACATGAATATTTCACAAGCACTTCTTACCACCATCACCAGCTCTATTGTTTTTTTCCTTAAGGCCTCTGTTGTCAAAGTTTGCAGTGCTTTAATACACTCTGTATGTGCTCAGAGCTGTACAGAAAACAAAGGCTGTTTTATTATAAGAAGCTCATATAAATCAGAAGCTGAATCTGATAAAGACATTATTAGCACAGATGGTTTCTTAAATTTATCAAGCTGGAGAAGCCAAGAAATACAACAGGCTGATCCTAGTCCAAAAAACCATCTTGAGCTCTCTTCTTTGATATATCTAAGCAATATAAGTCAGCATGCAATTCCTAGTGACAGTGAAGCTCCCTGCACAGTGTACACAGCTCTGGCACCATATGAATAATAAATATGGCATGGAAGATGCCAAGAAGTTGTCAAAGCTCCCATTGTTGTCCAGACAAATGCCATCATTTTATTGCAAGATGGCTTTAGCAGCAGGAATGTCAGTTGCACACACAGACTAAAATCCAGCCAAACACTCTCCCCCTACTTTCAAGCCATGCTATTCCATTTCTATGAAACCTACAGCAGAGATGGCCAAAGGTATGTACTAAAAAACACCACCACACACATCCGTGGTGGTGCATAAAAGGCAGGAGGGAAAGGGTTGGAAGCCTCATTCCCAAACCTAGTGAAACAAGAGCTGTCCTGTGTGGAACAGTGTCATCACCCCTCCAAGTTCCCATACCCACCCCTGGGTAGCAAGAGAGGTCATACCACCCCATGTCACCACTGGACTGGAACTAGGATTGCAAGCTGCAAGAGATTGTTTACCCCCAGATTCATCTTTGGCTTTCTAACCAGCTTGCTGGCAATCCACAACACCTACCCAAATGAAAGTTTGGCTGTGAGTTTTGTCAAACCAGAAGTACAGCAAACAAACCAGCTAGCCTCTGGCTGTTTCCTCTGTGCTCTTCTCAGAGTTGAGTCTCCTGCAGCAGCCTATCATTGCCAGCAGCTGAGAACTTCTACTATTTTAAAAGCAGGGTTGCTTTTCTTCCCTGCTCTTCTCCCCAAGACCTTACTTCTGCCCAGAGTGGAACTTGCAAAAGTCCTTGGAGAGGGAATGAGCATAAAAACATGGGGAAAAAAATTAATCTCAATGGAAATCCTTAAATAATTGACAGGTTGGAATAAGAATGACCATAGACCCCAAACTATGCCAGGCAACCAGCCTGCTCCAGGCACTGCAAGCTGACTGAGCCAGCCACATGCCTGGCTGTTTTGCTCTGCCAGCTTCACAAGGCCTAATTAGCTCTATTCCTTTTGTTTGTAATTACAAAAGCAAACAGCCTGTGGAGAGAGGGAATAAGAGGCAAGCTCCTTGACCGAGCTAAGGAAAAGGTTTTAAGTTTGCTTCTCATCAGGTGTACTTGAAAATATGAAAGGGATGAACATAAGAGCCCTGGAAATGGAAAAAAAAAGTTTCTAGGCCAGGCAGAAGCAAAGTGGGTAAAGCCTTGCTACCCTGAGAAGTATTTATACAAGTTAGAAGAGATTATCCCCAGTTGGAACTGCTCTCTACCTGGCATGCAAAAATGTACCCTTGACTTTTGTTGTCAGAGCTGGGGAAAGCACAATAACCCCCCAAAAGTGCTTTACAGTGGGCACTGTGAAGAGATGGGCCCTTAGGGGACCCATCTCTTCACGATTCTGTTAAGACAGGAATACCAAAGAATTGCACTTAAGAGTTAGAAATATACACAGATCAGCGGGGCTCTTCATGCTCTGGAGGCAGAGTATCTCCTGCAGATAGCCAGACCCTGCACATACCCTACCCCAGGTAAAGCCAGAGAAGGAAGCACTGCTAAACAGAGCATCTCTCCTGGGAGCATCTTGGCTCCACACCCCATCCCTTCCCCATTCCTGCAGCTCCCACTCCCCTGCAAGGGAATCATCTGCCTTCCCCCTACCCCTTCCTGCTCCACCCAGGGTGCAGCCTTTCTTGCTGAGGAGCAGACCTTCTGGTTTCTGGGCTGCAGTCACAGCAGATTACTGGGTGAGTTTCTGCCAGAGGCCACAACTGCCTGACTCACTACAGAAGATCTGTCCCCACCTATGTCTGCTATAGATACCCAGATAAACAAGCTCCATACTGGTAGGCAGGCTCCTAAAAACCCAAGCCCCTCCCTCGACTCTCCCATGCACACTGTGCAAGTTCTGCTCAACCCCCAAAAAAATAAGTAATGCAGTTTGAGTTTCCTTAAAAAAGAGTCCATTTATTAAAATTGTTTAAACATTTTATACAAGTTCCCAGTAGAAGCTTCTGCTTCCTGACTGAGAGTTAATGCTAATAACAAAAGCAGACTTCAGCGGCTCTTTAACCTCACCTGAACTGCCACCCCCTAAGAGGTCTCATGAGGCAGCTGCTGTGCATAGGCAATTCCCCATGGAAAAGTGGAAGCCACATGATCCAGCTCCAAGTACAGGTCAACATCAAATCAAGCCTGAAGCAAATGCTCTGGTTGGAGGGGGGGGGTTGTGACTTTGATTAATGTTGCAGAGTCAGGTCAGAGGTACAAGGCTTATACAAACCACCATGCTATGGTTATATACAGCTCAGCCCCAGAAGCTCTCCCTGTCTACAGAAGGAAATCAAGCAATCTGACACCTCTGAACGCATACACAACTAAAAATCCTTGTCAGAAGCAACCTCCTGTAGAAAAAGCCAGGTTGAGCTTTGGAGAACTGGTACAACCCTTGGAGGAATTACAAGATTTAAATCCATCCAACCTCAGCCAGTATTAGTCAAGCACCCAAGTGAGTGACTGGGTGTTTTAGAGGAAAGGCTGGGAACCTTTATGAGCTGCCTTTTTAAGATGATTTATGCAAGGATGGCTCTATCTTTAAAATGCTATTTTCTTCCTCTTTGGTGAGCTTGGATGAAAAGAAAATGCCATAACCTTTGGGGTAGTTTCCTTGGAATTTGCTTTCGTATCACTGAAAGCATTTACAAAGAAAAGGACAGGATGAAATGGCAGCATCTGAGGTATCCTTGGGGAAACCATCAGGGAGTGGCAGTGCATTCAGTTTAGTTGAACACCTAGCTGCATATGGCAAACCCAAATCAGTAACTAAGCCCAAACACAAAAGACTCAAGATAGGAGGACAGTGTTTATTAAAAGGTGGCCTGTAACACACACAATGGGATAAAGCTTCAAGCTCAGTTATGTACTGGGGTGGAAACATGAAGAAACAATCACTTGCAGCACTGTGTCTAAGAACAGCACCAACAGCCCCACCAGAGACCAGTGAAAACAGAAGGCACTAATTTTTCTTCAGTTCTTCCCTGACACCAAGGAAACCTGAGGCTGCTTTGGGAGTCTGCTAACCTCTGTAAACAGAACCCTGTAGCCCTTTGGTCAGACACAATCAACACACAAGATCTTGTCAAAGAGCAATGACACACGGTTAAGCCAAGCCACCTTAACACAGCATCTTCTGTTGGCCAGCAGCAGTGCATGGACAGTTAAGGGTTTCAACTTAAATCACAGCAATTTAACTGTTAACCCTTTTCTCATGCCAACCTGCACAGAAAGGAGGGTGCTGAAGGTGACACCAATAAAACAGTACAAGAGCATTTTAGATCTCTTCAAGCATTCCTACATATGAAGTCTTTTCCCTAAAATTATGTTTCCCCTTAAGCTATAGGTTTCATCACTTTATAGATATAATATGTTCCTTTAACTTCTACACACACCACGCTGGGCTCTAACTTAATGGGTGGGATATGGGACTGAATTTGTTACCTTTCATTTTTCCTTTTAAAAAACAACTAAAAAAGCACCAACATCCATCTAAAAAAAAAAAACCACAGTATCATTTTTTCCCTTTTACTCCCAAATACTAAGCTTAACCCAAGCTTGGAAGTTTCATCTTTTCAGTGGCAACACCTATGAACCTAGGCTAGCCTTCCTCCGTGGGCTGGGAGAGAAAAGAGATGTCCAGTAGCAAAGAGGATTACAAAAATATACACGTTTTGGGAGGAGGAGAAGAGGAAGGCAGAACCTAGAGTCTGAACTCTGCTCAAGACAGTGGCATTGTAGTGTCCTCTTCAAAATGCTTTCACTACCAGTGCTGGTGGCTCCTCCTCTTTGTTTCATTATACATAATCCTTCCCCGTGGAGGGAGCGTTTTTCGGATAGCCTCGAGTGGGTGGATATGAAGTTTCTCTCCGTGGACAGGAGCAACAGAGGAAGGCTCCCCCAAGGATGGCCAGAGAAGCAGCTGCCCAGCCTATGAAGAGAGCTGATCCAAACTCAAATCTGCAGAAGAAAGAAGGAAGCAAATGAATACTACAAGTAACAGGTCTGGATTTGCACCCTGGGTTCGACCAGTCTGTCAGCTCCCCCTGCATAGCTACACCAGGGCTAAGTTTGCACTAATCAGGCCTTAGCAAGTAGTGGAGGGAGAATGCAGAAGCTGCAGCAGTTAAGGCAGCATCACTGCCAGAGACCTAAAACAAAGCCAAGACTTGGAATCAATATGGATGATGAGATCTGGTCCTAATGCTCTTTCTGCACAGTTTGAAGCCAGCTCAGCTAGTTCAGGAAATTCCCTTCTTTGTTTTGAGCCACTGCTACTCAAAACTAAGCCCTGTGAGCATTTGTCATGAAATACTACAGTGTTAGATCAAATGAGTCAGTACCTGGTGTTGACAGGGGTGAAAGGGTCATAAAAGGCCCGAGCCACTCTGTTGCCATACCATGATGTGGCCACCAGTGCTGCCAAGCCTGCACATAAAAGGAACACAATGTCATGAGTTACTAAGAGAAACAATCAACCAAAAGCACTGCAAAAACATGTACAAGAAGCAGCATCTGGAGGGATGCTGAGCTGCTGCTGCTATGCTGCCAAGTTCTGCCCTGCTACTTAGGGCTGATTGGGAGAGAAATTAAGAGAGGGTTTGAGGTCACCCACAGCTACACGGCAAAAGCAAGACTGCCAATAGCCTTTCACTGAAGCAGGTCAAACTCAGCTCTCCTAATGAAAGGCATACAGTGTCCAAGTGATGTATAAAGCTAGCACCAGAGACACATTCGATGCCTCAGTCAGCAGATGCTGTGCCAAAACCCAATATGCTCTTGGAGCAATGACCACAACCTCGCCTGTCCTCTCACACCTCATGTAAGATAAATGCTGCTTAGGAAATGTCAATTAACACTAAAGATCAGTATGACACCAACCTGCAACGATGAAGATCACCCCACCAAAGACTGCCATACGCATCTTCTTCACCTGGTCATCTTCCATGCACTTCATGCATTTCATGCCAGTCACAGAAACAAATACAGCCACAAGGCCCAGGAGTATTGCAGCCACCATCAAAGCTCGAGTTGCCTGCAGACTGCCTAGAAGACATTAGAATTTGAGTTACCAAAAAGAAAACTCCAACTGCAAATAGAAATTCAAATTACTGTGCTCAGTAACTGTGATGGTTTGGATGTCCCTCCCCCCACACTTTAGAAATCACCCAGACTAGACTCAGCCAGCTCTGGAAATTTGAATGAAGCTTATATTTACAGCTGGCACAATTTACAAGCAGATATTTACAGTATATACAGTTATAGACAGAAATATATAAGGGAAAAAAGGTAATACAACCCAATTCCCCTCCCAGAAACCTGAGTCCCCAGGAGGGGCTCTCAACCACCCCTCACCTTCCCCTACCCCTCTCAACCTTACCCCAGTCCTAAGGAAGAATGGAGGTTCGGCCAAGAGGGTTAAAAAGCAAGGTGAAGCAGCCAAGCAAAGGAGGGTGAGGTTAGAAAGCAAGATGGAGTCCAGCCAGCAGCCTCAGCTTCTCCCCAGCAGGCAAAGCTCCCCAGCGAAGAGAAGAAGCAAGTGACCTAATCTTTGTTTTGCCTTTCTTCTTTACACATCCCAGCAAGACTGTGAGGGAAGTAGACCTCACCATTGTTTTCATTTTACAGCCTATCATCTAGTTCTTCTCACCAAAACATGCTAGCTAGGCTCAAACTAGCACAATCCACCCCTGTCTACTTCACTCAGAGGATTGCTGAGAACTATCTGATCTAATCTAAACAATATTTACACTAATGAATATTACAAGTTCAGTTCACTCTTCATTCCAGCTATCTCAGATGTAGGTGATTCAAAAGCTCAGAACAGTTAAACTAGCACAGTAACCATGTGTCAAAACACTCTGCTCCTCATCACACAGGATACAACCAAGCAAGACATTCTTTTTTAGCTTTAAGCTCCCAGAGACTGTCATGCAACTGGGATCAGAGCCTCTTCTAAAATGCATGGCAAACAAGGGCATGCAGCTTCTTGCAGGAAATGACCTGGGAATTGCCCTCAGACATCTTTTGTTCCTCCATCATTTGAATCCCAATTGGAAGGACACATCTGCTTATCAAAAGAAGTATTCAGATTTAGGCCCTACTCTGACAGAGCATTTAAGAATATGAATAGTATCATACATATGAATAGTCCCACAGCAGACAAAAAGCAAAGCTCCTTTATTGCTTCTAAAAACCTTCTACAAATACCTCAGGGAGTGATTTAGGTATTTTTGTGCTAAATCCTCGGTTTGAGTCCCAGGGGGTGCAGCAAAAATACAACAGACTCAGCACTTCCCCAGTCATATGAAAAACAGTTGGGTGTTTTGTTTTTTACCCTTACCTAAAATATTTAGCTCATTAAACACAAAGATATTAAAACGTTTGATGAGCCTTTCATGCTTTAAAAGTTGCATGGGGTGGTACCTCCAATATTTGCCGGGGTCAATGCACTTTAGCCAAGACTTGACTTCATATTGTCTCTTCTAAAGGTACAGACACACTAACCCTATGTCCACGAGATAATGAGCTCAGATTTTCTTTGATATCAACAGAAAGAAAATAATGATATAAATTAAGTCATTACTGGAAAACACTCATGTGACTAAGCACCTGAATGGTAGAGAAATAAAAGCCTGAGCTTTATTGCCAGGCAAATCAGGTTTGTTTGAACGACATGAGTTTTAATATGCAGCCCTGTTAAGACCTGGAACAAACAAGGCTGGTTAATCAAAGGAAGAAACTCCCAGGAGCATGCTGTAACCAAGGCAAATGTGTCCCCCGGCAGAAGGCTATCTAGCAAAGCATCACCAGAATCCATGCCCAGGTCTGAAGTTCACCCTTCAAAGCACACTGGCTGCCTTCTGCTAGAGCTCGGTAAAATACATCAAAGTTGGACAACTACAGCTGCAAGATTTAAGCTTACAACAGTGCACTTGCAAACTCACTCAGCACTGGTCTGGCGAGCCCATCAGAGCCTATGCTACAACTGGCTCAGCTTGAAGCACTCATGCTATGAGGGCAGACTGAAGGACTTGGGACTGTTCAGTCTGCAGAGGAGGAGGCTCCGAGGTGACCTTATTGTGCCCTTTCAGTATCTGAAGGGGGCCTACAAAAAAGCTGGGGAGGGATTTTCTAGGATATCAGGGAATTACAGGACTAGGGGGAATGAAGCTGGAGATGGGTAGGTTCAGACTGGACGCGAGGAGGAAGTTCTTCACTATGAGAGCAGTGAGAGCTCGGAATGGGTTGCCCAGGAAGGTGGTTGAGGCCCCATCTCTGGAGGTGTTTAGGGCCAGGTTGGATGGGGCTCTGGCCAGCCTGATCTAGGGCATGGTGTCCCTGCCCATGGCAGGGGAATTGGAACTGGATGATCCTTGTGGTCCCTGACCGATTCTAAGATTCTAAATGCAATACTGAGCAAGAGCATAGCGCAGCCACACACCCATCCTCTGCAGCTCTGCTCCACTGTGCCTGTCCCTGTGTGGAACAACTCTTGCAACCCACACCAACAACGGCTGGCTGTCAGGCCTGCTGCTAGTTCTGCTTTAAAACAGATATGGATCTGCTCCTACACACAGACTTACTGTTCTGTAAGTAGATTATTGCAAACAAAACAAACACAACCAAAAAGCAGCATTCAGGGTCAACAGAAAGGACACTTTAAGAGTCTTGACCTTCTTGGGAAAACTTCCACAGTCAGCTTGGCTGGATGTCACCTCTCACTTCTTTCAGAGGGGGAAGGTGGCAAACATCCCCACCATCCAGCTGTTAACCAAAACCCATCTGCTGCATCGATTGCTGAAACCATTTACAAAGCCATTTATCACTGCAGCCCTACCCAAATGCACTTTGAAAAGCTTTATCTCCAGTGTCAGTGGTCACTCTAAATCTCTAGATTGCAGAAATTATGCCCATTTCCAGAAATACCTTAGCTGACAGGTTACCAACCCAGGCAACCCATTCAGCTGCCATACACTTAAGGCTAAGTTGTGCATTACAGCAGCAGCTCTGGAGAGGCTGATGGTGGAACACTACTTCATCACTGCATGGGAAAGGACATTTTCTTCAGAGGTATCAAATTAGTTTCGTTAAGTCTACAGTAAGATGGCAGAAATTACTTTGTAGGAAAGGAGGGATTTTTTTTTTTGATGAAGCTGAAAGTAGGAAACATTATCCTAAACAGCTAAAAAATTAGTTATAAGGGTGGGAAGAGGCCTCTTGCTTTCAAATACGGTACTAAGGAACACTAGGATGATGTTTCCCAATGTTTCTATGGCCTCAGAAGACCTAGCTATGAAACCTGCTAAAACCTCGAGGTGTTTTAACTGGTTACACACCACAGCAGCTTTGCAAACGTAGCTTTAAAAAAAGGTAAGCACTGTCAGCACATTCCCAAGGCCACCAACTCTCAGCAGACGACCCTGGAGAGACATTTCCTGGTGTCCTCATCCCTCCGTTCTGCGTGGCTCTATGGCTGAAGAGGACAGAGGCACTTAGGAAGCTTGTAATAGGGCAGAAAACCAGGTTGGAGCGTTTACAGAAGTCTTTTCCTTTATCTCACGAAGTTTTTGTGTAACATGACTGTATCACCCAACTATCCTCCCCTCCACCCAGCCCAGTTGCCCCTTGCTCATAGCCGATGTCGAGAAGACAGAGCTTTTGTCTTCCTACCACTTCTGCAACGTGCGCAGTACAGCAGCCGTAGTTAATCATCATACAAACTATTAGTTATTATGTACACATTAACAACCACGTTGTCAATGGAAGCTGCACATCCAGCAGCTGGGAAAGCTAGTTTAATAATAGTTCTGTTGTGCACAGAGGTCTTTCCAAGTGCTTTAAAAAAAAAAAATCCCAAATTATATAAGTAGGATATTGTCTTAACCTGCTAAACAGGACCGGCTACCAACAAGGAGAAGTACTCCACAGCGATTTCACTTTACAACTTCGATCACATTAGAGAGGAAGAGGACTTCCCCCACACTCCTGGCTGCTTTAACTGCCTCCCCAACAGAAAAGGCAGAACAATGCTTGTAACCTCCCACACCATGGCTTTCAGACAGACCTGCAACCTCAGGAGCCCTTGAGGGGTGTGTGTGGGGGAGAGTCCTGCATAAAGCTGGCCTGGCACCCAAAAACAGCTGTCAGGTAGCAACAGCATTTTGTCAATATAAACCTCTACGAACATGCCTTTTGACTGCTGGTAAGTAATGTGGAAACCCACCTGATATTCAGAAGATACTGAAGATCAGAGGCTTAAAACTACTGCTTTAATAATTTGTTGGTAACAAATGTGACTTCTGCAAGCCACAAAACACTGTAGGAGCCCACAAAAACGACACAGCAGCTCATGCCTGTTTCACTTTACTAAACCTCTCTTTCTAAAACATGCAAACAGTTCTTTTTAGCAGGTTTGGTGCAGTTTATCTGAGGGCTACATAATACTTTTTTCTTTCTCACACCTGACAGGAATAATTGCTGACAACTGCTTGTTTTTCATGTATATGTAAAAATAATTCAGCATGTTTGAGGTTTGGTTTTTTTTTTTCCCCCCTGTAATTGCACTTCATTTATTCTGTTATGTCAACTGTGTTATAGAAAAGCCATTGGGAAAGTGCCATGGGATTTTTGTAACATGAAATTGCTGTAATGGCTCTGTGTGCAGATTACTTTCTGATAGGGATGATGCCCATTGACTGCCTTGTTTGCGTTTAAACTATGGACTTTTCCTTCCCTTCCCATGTGCTTCCATGCAGCCCAATGATGACAGAATACAGGTGAAACAAGTGCTCTGCAGCTAGCTCTCATCTCCGAAAGGGAAGCTCCCCAGGAGTTACAAGCATCCCTCTAGCTTAGCCGGCATGTTACACCATCTACCTCCATGAGAAGTCACCTGCCTTCAAAGCCTTCCCACTTGTATTTCATGAAAGCTGAGTCTCCCGGAAGGAGTGTGATCTGACATCCTGCTCTTCTGCCCTGCCAGCATGTGAAAGTTCTGAGCAGCAGGTAACAGAACGAAGACCTGAGCAAGTAAGAACAGCTTCAGGAGGTAGCCACCAAACTTTTCTCACACTTGCAGTCATTTTGATTGGACACAAAAGCTTTTCAATGGCTTGGAAGCTTTCAACCCCCTTACCTACCTCTGCAAAGAACTTGCACACCCATTACCAGCCAGGTATTCCAGTCTGCCCTCCTCCAAAACATTTCCCTACAAGCCTAGAAGGCTGCACAAAGAAACAGGGCAGGACACAGACTCGGAGAGATTCACGTTTCTAGCCAAAATGGAAAGACTAGGAAGTCCTCACTGCATATCCAGCACTAAAGGGGCAACTTCAGTAGGTACGGTGGTACTTTACCTACCCCACCACAAAAGGTTCGAATGTCTCCTGCAGCAGAGAAAGCTTCCTGGTACAAACGGGACCATAGTACCACAATTTACAGATGCCCGATCAGGAGCGACCTGGGCAGCCTGGAAATTCTTCCTAAGATGATGTTTAGCGACAGAGTAGCGTTAGCTACTAAAGCTGCTTAGAAGCTGCTTGTAAAGCAACAAAGTCAGCGTATTGCGACAGAATTCCATCCCCTCTCGCAGACACAACAGGACACTGCACAAGAACAGCCTAGGTGGCATTCCAAGTAACCCTCTACCTTCCCAAAACACGGCACAAATAAGACTGCTTTATCACTTGATCGTGATTTTTCATGAGGAACAGGGATTGAGAAACACAGGAGCAAATTAACTCTTAACCCACATGAAAGCACAGATACCAGCAGGCTCTACCTGCTTACTCCAGATCTAAAGGTGGAGAGGCAACAAACTATTTGGACACATCTGTCCCTCCCTGGGCCACTCTCCCAACTCCCCCCCATCAATAACCTGAGCATGAACTCTTCCTTCTCCCCACCCATCCGCTTCCCCAGATCCTGGAACAGGTTCAGCCAGAGTGGTAAAGATGGAAGAGGAAAGATTTCACATTTCAGTGATGCTGTTTGAGCCAGAGGGCATCCAAACCCTTGTTTATTTTCTGGGCTAGGGCAGAAAAGCTCATTGTGGATGTACTAGGTTAGGCGATGGAGTAGTAGATGAGTTTCAGCTTGTCTCAAGCACAAAACCTCTCCCAGCAAAATCAAACAGAGCAATGAGTATCTTCATATCTTCAGCTAGAACAATCTAGACAGAACCTTGAAAAACTTCTGCTTTCAACAGGAGAGTGTAGTTAAGTGGGGTTCCAGAGACAGGTCCCATGAGCCCGTCTCCCTCCTGTTTGAGACTACCCCCCTGAGACCCCAGAGGTGCACAAATCTCAACTAAGCTCCATGGACGATGCTGGAGGGCTACAAGAACAATGCTGAGGCTGTGCAATAAAGCCTTGTTGCAAGGGTGGCTTTTGTTGCCCGTGTGTCTGCATGTGGCCACGCACCGCTTTTCACGTAAGCCAGCAAAACGCAGCCTTTTTTATCGCCTGAATAGGAGCACTGACATAAGCCCTCAGCTGAACGCAGCTGCGGGAGAAATGCCAGCATGGGTGCACTCCAGCAGCGCTGCCACACGGGAAGCTGCTCAGCTGGCTAATGGTGCTTATCAGCTTGCGCCAATCCTATCTCCAACTTGCAGCATCAGTCCAAGCAGCCAAACACCAACACATCTAGAACAGCAACTGGTACCAGCTAGCCGGCAAAGCTTCCCAGCATTCCCACAGCCGTGAATTACTGCAGGTACGGCAGGCTCAGTCCTTTCTACAGGGACAAAGTAATTACTCGTGAGACTTTGATATGTGGCTCAGAGCATTCGGGGCACGTGAAACTCTGGCACAAAACCATGGCCAAGCATTAGTTTTCCCGCCCTCACATCTGTACCACCTTCAGCATGACACAAGCAAACCCTGTAGCAGAGCTCTTACTGCACAGCTGCACCTGTCCCAGAGTGCGGCTGATGGATGGCATATAAATGGGTTTCTTTCACACCTCCACCCGAAACAGCACTGCTAGTCCCTGCCTACCAGGCTATCAAGACCCTGCAGGAAGACCGGGCAGGGAAACCAGGAAATAAGTTGTACGTCCCTAAGCATGGTCTGCTTTCAAGCACTCCTTTTTTCCCAACGACGAAAAGTTTCCCTGCGCTTTCCGCATTTCTTGGGCTGGGGGCTCTGCAAGCACAGAAAAGATCACTAAGAGCTCAGCCTCGGCTCCTGACACCTCACACCTCCCCGTAGCCCTGGAAGAGAAGAGCCCTTATTGTTTGCAGGACAAAGGCGAGGGGAGCAGCAGGTTTTCAGCGCTCAGCCATGAATGGGCCAGGTCTGGAGGTCCTGGGGCAGGTTTTCAGGAGCCAGTTCAAGCCAGGCTCCGCAGCACATTCTGCAGGCAGGTCTCATTTACAGCACAATGGGTTGCAGCCACACAGCCCTAGAGGCAAATTTACCTTTCGCAACCCACCCAGGGGGTGGCTGGAGATTCCTCAGCACTTTTGGCATCTTCACCCCCCACTCCCAGTCCAAGATAAGCAGCTTGAAGCTGAGCTTATACATAATTACTACTCAAACCACCCTAGACTGTGTGCTTAGCCCAGCCCTCATTACCCACAGCCCTGCAGCCTGTGGGTGCTACGCACTCCCCAGGACAGCAATTAACGCCTCTGTCAGCTGCTGGGCCCACGAGTGTCCGGAGCCAGGGAGCAGCAGTGACTGACGTGGGCTAGCAGTGAAGATGAGGTTCAGGGTGTCCGACTTCACTGCGTCACATATAGGAAGGGTTGGCGGCGACCTAAGCCGGGGATACTCCCAATGGTTCCTTAGTTTATGTGAAACCGTCTGCCCATTCCTTTGGGAAAGAGAAGGTGACCAAGGTGGTAATTATTATTTTATTAATTAGGGAGGGATAAAGCTCTTACAAGACACTACTGAAATCGGGATGACAGGAGGGATATTGAGAAAGGATGGTTGTTTTTTTTTAAACCCCTTTGGGTGTCATAAGCTCCTAAAAGCAGCCCTCAGCGGGGCTCCAGTTCGGCTTGGCTGCCCCAAGTGATACCCCCAGGAAGCCAGATCCTGCATACGTGAGATGGTTTTGCCATCTTGATGCATTGGTCTGCCTAAACTTCAGGCAGTGCTACCTGGGCTAGAGTCCAGCACACCTGCCAGCCCCTTGCTTAACAGCCCCACGGAAGCACCAGCGATTTTCCCAGGGAACAGAAGACCAAACCGGTCAGGCGAAACCAATCAAACGCATGAAGAGTCTGTGCCTAAACGTCCGTCTCAGCACCGCTGATGAACGCTGCTCCCTGCGGAGCCGTACCCAGCGAAGGCAGACAGGGAACTTCGACAACCAAGCGCTCTTTCTAGCACAACACACCTGAGGATCTGACCCTTTCTCCTCGGGACATTTTTCAGGAGAGGCGGGCAGCCAGCGTGCGGAGAACGGGCTACAGGACGGCTCCAGCATCCCCCCCCGAGTACTGGCCCCGCCGAGCCACCCCGCCCCGGGAGGCAGTGTCACCATGGGATGTGCCCCGGACGCTCCGCGGACAGGTGGAGACAGGGAACGCCACCCGAGGAGCCCCAACGGGACAGAGGGGGACCACGACTCCGCACGGGCACTAAGCGGGCAGGGGACACACGGACAGACAGGACTGTCTCACTTTCTCAGGACTTCAGCCCGAACCCAGGCATCACCGACACCGGCGCAGTGGTAATGACCCCAACGCGACCAGCACCCTCAGCCCCGACCACAAAGGGATTGAGGTGGAGTGTGGTGACCTCTTCGGCGCAACCACCCTCAAGCCCAACAGGACAAGCACCCCAACACCGCACCCCCTAGCAGCCCCGACTTACTCTCCAGTTTGAGCAACGAGTCGTACACCTTGCACTGGATCTGCCCCGTGCTCTGCATGGCACACGACATCCACAGCCCCTCGTAGAGCGCCTGGGCCGTGACGATGTTGTCCCCCGCGTAAGATGCCATCTTCCACTGGGGCATGGCGGTGCTGATGATGATGCCGATCCAGCCCAGGAAGGCCAGCACGAAACCCAGGAGCTGCAGTCCCCCGCTAGCCATGTCTGAGGCGGGGGCGGGGCGCGGAGGGTCTCTGCGAGGGTCGCGAAGGAGCGCTCCCAGCTCCGCGCGCCGCACTACCGCCCGCGCGCCGCCCCGCGCCCCTTTTAAAGCCGCACAAAGCGCGCCCCCTGGCGGCCGCGCCCCAGCCCCGCCCCGCGGGGGTTTCCGCGGCGGGACGCTGCTCTTCGCAGAAACTGGCACCCCTCCGCACCAACCTTCCTCTGCTCGCCTTGGCCGCTACTGCTACGTCTACACCACAGCCTTGGCTGGAGTACAGCGACACCCTTGTAGCGAGGGGAACACCAAAGTGCTCCTCTGGAAGGTGACTTCCTCCTTAAGGGTTTCGCCCCGACCTACTGCCTCTACGGCTCGTCCTCCCCATTGCTGTCTCTGGGGAAATGGCTGGTGGCCCTGTCCCTCCTGTCCCCCGTGGGGCGTGCCAGGGACCGCTTTGGCACCCTTGGAGGTTTTGGCACCTGCAAAAGGTGCCCTGATTGTGCTCGCGGGTCTCCCCGCTTATAGAGCTGAGCCCCGAGAGTATGAACCCACCCAGCTCGCCTTCTCTGGGTTTTGCTTCGTCTTGCTCCCCTTGACGAGCTTTAAACTTTTCCTTTTGGGTGAAAACGCTCTCTTTGAGCCAGCACATCAGACGGGAAAGGTGGACCCCTGGCTGTGCCAGTGTCCCCAGTACTGCTGGTGTCCGTGTGTCTCACCTTTCCCAGTCCACTCCAGTGCTGCCACTGCAAGGCGAGGGCAGGGATTGTTTCCCACCGGGCTGGGACTGTTTCCCACCGTGCAGGGATTGTTTCCCACCGGGCAGCCTCACTGCTGCAGGGAAAAGTCATGGAAATTATCAGTATTATGATTCTAGAGGGCTTTCAAAGAGGCAGCTGAGCAAACACTCACCATCCACGTACAAACGCTGCCAGCACTCGCAATTCAAACTTTCGAACCTATCATTCTAATAAGGGCGAAGTGCTGTACAGCTCTGCATTACTATGTCTCTCTTAAAGGAGAAATTTCGGGGTTTGAATGCTTCAGTGGTTTACTGAGCTTCGCTGGACAAAACGATTACAGACCAGGAAAGAGACTCCTCTTTCTCGGGCGTGTATTTGTTCAGTTACCAGAGTTTCTCTTTCTCCTACGCGAATATTTGAATATTGACAGATTCAGACTCAGGACAGGCAGGGTGAGGACATATTTCTCCTTCAGAGGGCCCGGGGAGCACACGGCATGATCTAGGTGGTGCTGACTACCTTCACTACGGGCTGGACCGAGGCAACGTTCAGCCTGGACCTGCTGTAATCCCAGGCTCCGTGATAAAGAGGTGGTAATTACTGATAAAGGTCCTACTGGAGGTAGGGATGGGTCTGTATTGTTTTGGCACCGTGGTTTGCTGCATTCTGATGATTTAGGAGATTTTGCTGGAGCTGCTTCCTGAGATTTGCAAACAGACAAACAAACTCGTGATTACCTGACNGGGGGGGGTCAAAGGGGAGAAAAGCAAACGCAATCTTGCCACACCGGCCAGCAAACAAAGCCGGGCTGGTTTGCTCTGAAAACACTTGGGGCTGCCGGTCCCCAGCGTCCGGGCAGCAGCGCTGCTGTGACGAAATCCATCCTAGTTACCTGATATTAAACTTTGCCAGTCGTGTCTTCCTTCTTTTTTTTTTTTTTTCCCTAAGGAATCGCGGAGCTGTGGTTCTACAACTGACGAGATGGTGTTTGCCTGAGTCTCTGTGGACCCTAGTTTTATAGCTTTGGGGATAAAGTGGAAAGCGGCAAAGTTTCCTTTGGCAATGCGGAGATAACAAAATAGATGCGTCTCTGTCTATGCATTGAGAGCTCTGCTGCAGGGAACAGAGGAATCAGCATGGTGCTGATGGTCGGAACTGATGCCTGGGATCCCATCCCACGCAGTTCCTTGCCTGATGAAGCAGCAAGGCAGAAACTAACAGGAACTCGAGGGGAGCAGGGTTAGGAGTGTCTGGATTTGATCACTGATGTCTGGGTAGTCATATCAGTCCGATAATGCCCATCTGCAAAGGAATGTGCCGTGTTCCCAGGTGCTTCAAAGTGTTGAACTGACTCACTCCTAGCCTGACCCTCCTGCCACCCCCCCAGACGAAACAGACAAGTTCTCATTGACTCCTGCAGTGCGAGGTAAGCTCTGGACAGGGGGGGGAAGTCCCAAAGCCACTTTCACGAGGTTTAGATCCTTTGGTTACAGCCTGAGCAGCTAGGAGGGGGAACAGAGCTGTTCTGTGTGGGATGGACTTGAGCTTTCACCTGAACCTTCTAGGAAAGTACAGGGAGGAGCCCTGGGTGGCAACAATTGCACTTGCACTAGAAGGGACGGCAAGAGTGGTCTTGAGAAGATGCATGCAAGAAGCATGCAGGTGTGTGCTGTATGATGTAGCACTCTGACCATGCTGCTAACTCTTGGAAGGACTGCAATCTAATGTGTGGAAGGACTGCAATCTAATGTGTGGAAGGACTGCAATCTATGCCCACTCTATACTTGGGGGAAAAAAATGGTTTAAGGCATGTCCTGGTGGCACTTTGGGCCAGTTTGTGCCAAATCTGTCCATAGTATGAATCTGATTGCTTAGAGTATGACATTACACATCCCCAGTTCTCTGCCCTTCCAGAAAGACATGGCGTTTAGACTGAAGATGGCCTTGCTCCATGTGAGGTGCCATGGGATTATAATCTACAGCTGGAGATGGGTGCTGTGTTCCTGAGGGGCTTATATAGCTGTCCCATTGTTCTCTGTCCCTAATAGGTGCTGTACTGGGCTGTTTTAATAGGTGAATGCATGACAGAGTGGCCTTGGATCAAGCACAGGGTGATGAAAGGTAATACTGAGAGACACCCATGTGCTGCTGGACCTCCCCTGGTCCATGTAGGTTGCAGTATAGGTTCTTTTCTGTGCTTTTATGCACATTTTCTAAGTACAAGTTCTGTGCCTGCACCATGTTTTTGTGGAACTGAGAGCCTGAAGAGGAATCACTTGTGTTGTGAAAGAGTTGACAACCGAACACCTGTTGAGCCTCATTTAACCACTTCATGCACAGAGTCCCAGCTTCATGAACACTCTATTTGTGTTTGTTTTCCAGGGATAATTTGGAGTCAATACTTATTACTCAAGTTTCAGGAAAGATTTCAAAACCCAGCAACTCTTTCTGTGGACATCACAAGGAATTTACAGAGTGAGATAAACACAGAAACTTTGCTTTACCCCCTTCATCACTCATCAATCTTCTCAGTGCTCTGGAATTTGCAGAGGATTTTACAGCATCCCAAAAGCACTGAGTCCCCTCTTCTGGACTTCCTTTCTGTGAGACATGAAATACCTTCTTTTCTTTAGACCATTTTCTGCACTGGTTCAATGGGCAAACTAAACCCACTTTTTACTCAGTAATCACTGCCTAAGATTTGGGTTTTTTTTTCTCACTGATAGAGTTTTTTTACTTTATTTTCACCTATTTTTTTCTCTATTTACCTTATAGGGAAATACCATTTCTTCAGATCATTAATCTCAGCTGAAAGACCTGGTTTTAACCAAGATGTTGCAATCTTCTCAGTATTCTCTAGGCTAAAGGTACTCCACTGCTGAGAGTCCTTAGTGACTGACCTGTTCTTTAGTAAACACATGAGTCTTCATTTTGTGACCTTTACAAAAGCAGAATCAAGTGAGAAGAGGCAGGTGTACAGACAGTTACTGAAACCAAACTGAGATGCTTTAATCTACTTATTCATAGAGATTATCCTCACATGCAGCAGTCCTTGCTGCACTGTGCAAATGCTTAACAGCTTGGTCATATCACTCCTTTGGGTGTCGTTGGTCAGATGAGCAATCTTGCTTCTGTGCTCAGCAGAGAGATCTGTGCTCTGTGGGTAGTAAATTATACCTGGTTTCCTTTTCTGGCAAAAACAAACTTTAAGACTTGCCAGGACTTGCAGCTGAGCAGCCTGGTTTCCTCCTTTCTCAGGCATTACCAGGGGAAAGCCTCACTGTGCAACAGCTATGTATGGAGAGCACAGGGTTGTGTCTGATCCTCTCTCCTAGTATCCCTTAAAGCTGGCTCCTAGGCTGCCCTGAATTCATTCTTGAGATGCGTTAAGAAGAAACATCTCATTATAAATTTGGGCAGATGTGCAGAGCAGACCTAGCTTCTGATCCTGGTTTCAGAGCTCCAGATCAGGAATGGGCTGCCCAGGGAGGTGGTGGAGTCGCTGTCCCTGGAAGTGTTCAAGAAAAGCCTGGATGAGGCACTTAGTGCCATGGTCTGGTTGACTGGATAGGGCTGGGTGCTAGGTTGGACTGGATGATCTTGGAGGTCTCTTCCAACCTGGTTGATTCTATGATTCCATGACTACAAAACCAGACAACCTAAGCAACATCAGCTTGGCCCACTATTTCTGGTGGCAGCCAGTTGTAGAGCCAGGGGATAATGCAAGCACAAGCACTACCCCAAAATGTGTCAGAGCCCACCCTGATCCATGTCTGAGTACATCCCAAGCAAGTGCCAGTACAGTAATTTACCTGATTTTTTTTCCTCCTTAAATCTGGCTGTTTGCTTTTGTTTGCTTGTTTGTTTTGTTGTTTCTTGGTTGGGATTTGTTTGTTTGTGGATTTTGTTGTTGTTGTTGGGTTGAATTGGGTTGGTTGATTTTAGTTTTTGTACATTCTGGCACCTACAGGATCCTGCATCAAGGAGCTCTGCAGGTTTACTTTGTGTTTCACAGGAAAGTACATCTTGTTTCTTTTGAACCTCAAATAGAATCATAGAATCAAAGAATGGTTGAGGTTGCAAGGGACATCATAGGCAGGGACACCTCCCACTAGAACAGGTTGCTCAAGGACTCATCCAACCTGGCCTTGAACATCTCCAGGGTGGGAGCATCCACAACCTCCCTGGGCAACCTGTTCCGGTGTCTCACCACTCTCACTGTAAAGAACTTCCTCCTAACATCTAGTTTGACTTTCCCCTCTGCCAGTTTAAGCCCATTCCCCCTTGTCCTGTCATTATAAGACCTTGTCAAAAGTCCCTCCCCAGCCTTCCTGCAGGCTCCCTTCAGATACTGGAAGGCCACTATAAGGCCTCCTGGAAGCCTTCTCTTCTCCAGGCTGCAGAGCCCCAGCTCTTGCAGCCTGTCCTCATAGCAGAGCAGCTGCAGCCCTCTGAGCATCTTGGTGGCCTCCTCTGAGCTCTCTCCAACAGTTCCATGTCCTTCTTGTGTTGGGGACTCCAGAACTGCACACAGGACTCCAGGTGGGGTCTGAGGAGAGCAGAGTACAGGGGCAGAATCCCCTCCCTTGCCCTGCTGGCCACACTGCTCTTGATGCAGCCCAGCACAAGGTTGCTGTCTGGGCTGCACATGCACACTGCCAGCTCGTGTTGAGCTTTTCATCACCTCAGACCCCCAGGGCCTTTTTCTCAGGGCTGCTCTCAGCCATTCACCACCCAACCTGGAGCTGTGCTTGCTCTTCCATTTGATGTCCACAGGGTTCTGGGGGGAAAAGGGCAGACTGGTGGAACCACATGGATTTAGCTTTGGTTTACATTGCCTAGAAAAACTTTAAAATTACTTTGTTGTTTATCTTCAAGCTGATTTTTTTGCCCTCCCATTTATTCTCCCATCCATCCAGGAAAAACACTCCCGATGAACCTTAGCTCTAAGCACTGTTTTGCAGGCAGCGCCCAGATGTCTTTGCCCAGATGTCAGTAAGATCTAAGACAGCTGCAGACCTTGCCTGGGATTAGCTAAGGTTGTGTCCAGCCCAGCCTGCAGTGAGGGGCAGACATTGTGTTTGAGCATGGTAGCAGCTGAAGCAGCCAAAAATCACAGCTTGCAGGGCTGCAGAGCACAGCAGCAGAGTGAAAGCTTAACCCTTCCTAATCACAGAAGGTTCTAATCACAATATCAACCAGGTTGGAAGAGACCTCCAAGATCATCCAGTCCAACCTAGCACCCAGCCCTAGCCAATCAACCAGACCATGGCACTAAGTGCCTCATCCAATCTTCTCTTCAACACCTCCTCAGCAGCTCACTTTTGCAGTACTGCCATTCACTGCAACATTTTAAAAACCATTGTTGGAGAAGACCTCCTCCAAGTGGCTGTTACTGCCTAGAAGGCAACAGGATAGCCAATAGCACCAAAACCACAACTTTTCCCTTCCCACCCAAGTTGAAATCTGTATTTCCATGAGGAAAGCTCTGATTTTGTCTTCAGAATTGGAATCTGAGGTTGATGGAGGCAGCATCAGTTAGAAGGACCAAGTGGACTTATGTGATACTGACTACACAGAGGGAATATATTGTGAAATTGGATTGTTAATGAGCTGTATGAATTATCCCTTCCTATATTGGGGGTCAGGAACACTATAAACCTCTCTGTAGGAACACTATAAACCTCTCTGTGTTTGGTCAGCAGACATGGCCTGGAATTCCTAGTCTACTGGAGATAAACCCAGCTAATAATCAACCCTCTTCTTGCAGTCATTCAAACATTCATGTTTCCTCATTGGCTGTAATAAAGCTACACTTTTGGGAGTAGTTTCACTCTACTCTTCACATGATGAATTTCATCTGACTCTAGTTTAAATATGCTTCTATGTAATATACTGAAATTACATGAGGCTGGAGGCTGACTGAACTCCTGGCCTCTCCTTCAAACCACCTTCCAGTGAGAGCTCTGGAAGGGATTGTGTCTTTCCCTCAGCTTGTTGGTTTTCACCTGTTGCCTTTGGGTTTTTTTTTCCCCTTCTCCTGAAACAGCAAAGGATGTGGTGGTTTGGGTGTTCCCCACCCCCACACACTTTAGAAATCACCCAGACTAGACTCAGCCAGCTCTGGAAATAGCAATGAAGCTTATATTTACAGCTGGCACAATGTACAAGCAGATATTTACAGTACATACAGATATAGACAGAAATATACAAGGTAAAAGGTAATACAGACACACAACAGCCCTCCCAGAAGCCTGAGTCCCCAGGAGGGGCTCTTTACCACCCCTTCACCTTCCCTCTACCCCTCTCAACCTTATCCCAGTCCCAAGGAAGAATGGAGGTCTGTCCAGGGGGTTAGGAAGCAGAGTGGATTAGTCCAAAATGGACAGTGAGGTTAGAGAGTAAGATGCAGCTCAGCCAGTTCCCCAGCAGCAGCCCAAGTGAGAGTGGTTATCTATGTTTTTATTTCCTGTTCCTATACATCTCAGCAAGCCTATGAGGGAAATAGACATCACCATTATTTTCCTTTCACAGCCTGTAATCTAATTGTTCTTACCAAGACATTCTAGCTAGCTTCAAACTAGCACACCCACAAATGACTACAAGGCCTAAGACTGTTCCTCAGAATCCCCTAAAACACTGAAATAATTCCTGTCTGTAAAGCAGTGGGTTTGGCATACATAAAACTGCACCATGTGCGTCATTACCCACAGCTCTCAGACCACCAGGCTTGGCTGTGCGAGGCAGAGAGCTGCTGAGAAACAAAGATGGTCTTGGTCTTGCATTCAACCACTTATGTGTTGTTTACTAAAGTGATACAGGAAGTTCTGATGGAGATTCTGTGGTATGAAACCCATCCCATCGAGGCCAAGAGATTTGACCCACATGGTTGGATTTATTTTGCTTTCCATTTCTTTTCTATTTTAGGGTTGTTCTTTTACTGGACATTCTGTACCAGAGGTTAGAGAGAAAACAAAATTCAGGCACAATCAAATTCATGGAGACAATGAGTTTCACAGAGCTAATGGTGGAAAGTTAAGGAGTTATTAAGCTTGCTTCTGCATGCTGTTGACAGAAGAGAGCTCTATGTTGTATTGTCAACAAATGTCCTTCTCCAAATGATGTTAGATGATGGGACAGATGTGGTGGGGCAGCTAGGGAAGAGGCTCAACAACAGTGAAGTGTCAGATGAAGAGCACATCTTATTGGAAGGCTCAACCACGAAGTGTGGCCACTTTCCCCAGTATATGCTACTAGGCCCAGGTAGAGAGGACAGCAGATTCTCTTGGAGTCCTGGGGCAATGAGAATAAGCAGGACCCAGGCCTGAGAAGGAGGAAGGTCCATGTGCATGAGTGCACGAGACACGATCTGTGAGCTGTGCAGTAAGGTCCTGGTAAGATAAAACTCACCCCTGGTACCATCCATGGAACAGTTATTCTCAGTGCAGTTAGCAAAACATCTCTCAGCTCCTCCAAGGAACAGACTTTGTGCAGATCTAACCCTTGGCATCCAGCCATCCTGTTTGCTCTCACCGTGTTCCTGATTTCTACCAGGTCTTGGTTCTGACCAAGCAGGGATCTGCTTGCAGGGATCATGTTTTTACCTGTATCTCACCAAGTCTCCACCAGGGACTCAATGAAGGGTGATGTCTGTGCTCATGAGCCTAATGGCCTAGTTACAGAATGAATTTCCTGAGACTGGCAACTGAAGAATATTATTAACTTCAGGATCACCACTGAAAAATTTTCTTCTTTGGAAGAACAAACAGGAGGAAGAAGAAAGGATGCCTGATGACTAGATCTGAAGTCTTCCACGGCAATCACTGTTAAGCCACTACTGAAGACAGAGTTACCACCATGAAGCCAGAGTTACCATCACTTACATTGCTCACTCAGTGAGCATCTAAGCCATCAAGCTCAATTACCTGTGAGTCTGGTTTTGGGGCAGCCTTCATGTCAAGGAAAATCCCAAACCATCATCAGCATTTTAGAGATTGCTCACAGATTCCCATCTCAGGATATGGCTATCTCACTTTTTTGTGCCTGGACCACAATCTGTATCCATTTCCTTAGCACTTATGATGTGTCAGATAATTGATACTGGGAAGATAAAGTGATTCAGGGTCCTTCCTAGAAAGGCTCTGCCATAAACTGCTGTGAGATTTGTAGAGCAGAGCACCCAGTGGCTAAGAAATCAGGTTTGAGGTCTCTTTCGGTGTTGCTGAACTCAGTTCCTTGCACATACTGCTAGGAATCCTTCTGTGGATCTGTCTGACAAAGTCCTTTTGGGATGTACTGGGATAGTTGAAGTATTAAAAGTGCTGTAGAAAATCTTAAAGCAGGCTAGAACCAGTGAACAATTCCTCACCATCCTCAGGGATGTTCTGACCTTGTACAGCTATTCTCCACCAAGTAATTGTCTCTGGAAAGTGAGAGAAGCTGTAGGATAGGATTTGCAGGCATGGATATTGGATATGCTTCAGTCCCCTTTAAGACTCAGGTACTTGTGAAGCTCTCAGTAGCTGCTGCTGTGACACATATGGCTGGATTTTCCAGTGGGGAGCACAGCCAAACACTTAGAGAGGTCTTTAAATGTGGCCAGTTATTCTAGTGCCTATATAGGAATGAAACTCTTGAAAATCCTTTGCTAAGTGCAAGAGCCACCTGGGCTGTAAGCACAGCTTGTGCATGTTTGTGTGTAAGGCAGAGGAGGGGGACAGGACCTTCTCCACTGGACTTTCTAACACGCCCTTTGTCGGTAGGACTGGGAAAGCACATCGGCGAGCCACTATTTCAGCGTCTAGAGGGAGTTTAAAGCCCTAGTGGTCTGCCTGGAGGCCACAGGCTGGAGGTGTTTCTCTCACAGATGTGCCTCTCCTCTCTGCTCGCGAAAACTCTTCCTTAGGTCTGCTGTGCACAGCGGCTCGGCTCTTTGCCATCCGGGAGCACTCGGGTGCGCCCACACCCTGCGCTGTTGACAAAGGCGGCACAAATGAAGCCTAAAGCAGAAGCAGGAGGAGGGATGGTCTCCTTCGGGAGAGCTCAGATGAGGAACAACAGATCTGCATAAAGAACAGAAAGGGAAAACAAGCCCTGTGTGAGGCATGACCTAGGGCAGAACGGGGACAGGATAGGAGAAAGGGAAAGGATTTGCTGTGCTCTCCTAGTGCACAGAGACTCCAATGTGGGGGAGAGGACAGGGGAAGGAGAGAGGAAAGGAGGTCTCTGAAGACACCTCTTGGGTGAGATAAGCATTGGAGGCTGGAGTCACCTGCTGTTGTCTCCTGACCCAGGGCTGGGGCTGTAGCTCTGCCCAAGTCTCCCCATTCCTCGGGGAGTTTCCCTCCAAGTCCTTCCCCCTTTTCCCTTCTCTTCCTTCGTGGTTTTGTCCTCCAGCCTACCAGCACAGCTTGTCTGCAAGGTGAAAGCAGAGGGTGATGGAGTGCATGTGAGCTGTCACGGGCTCTGCTCACACTAGCTTGCTCAGCAGCAGAGGCAAACGTGTCCCTGCCCCATCCCCTCCCAGTGCAGAGAAGGCTGAAGCAAGCAGGTGGCCTCGTGGGAGTCTCTGGGATGTGTGCAGTTGGCTTCTTCCCCTTTCCAGATCTGGAAGGACTAGTGGTGGGCAGGTGGGCAAGCTCCAATTTTAGGAGTTGCATCTACAGAGCTCTCTGCGGGAAACTCCTTGCAGATCTCATACCCAAACCTGACCCACACTTATCTGACCAGGTCCCACCACTGCCCCGTGCTTATGGGCTGTGAATCACAGCAGCAACTGTTTTGTCTGAGCCTCAGCTCTTGTCTTCCTTGCCTTTTTTCTAGCAGATCAAACATCCTGTTACTGAACTGTGCATTTCTAACTCGGTAGTTACTTTTATCCCCCCTTGAGTCTCCTAGAGGGTCTTTCATCACTCTCCGATAAGAAGGTTGGTGAATAGGAGCGAGGGGCACAGAGGTCTGAGCGGATGTGTCTTGTGAAGTGAGTCACACGAGGAGCTGGATTCCATCCAGCAGAGCCTGCAGAGTTCGGTGCAAGTACTATAGCCCCCCACACTTAGGCTAAAGAGAGTCAGATCTCTCAGAGGCAGCTACCAGAGCACGAACACAATGCAAACCCCTTCCACCACGGGACTTCCCTTCCGTTGCCTTTTCTCTGGGTCTGTGGAGAGAGCGAAGTATTCACCCTGTTGCTGTTAGTGGCACAGACACTGTGCTTCGCTCACATGTTATCACCTTTGCATCAGGGCACAGGAAAGTTCAGGCTCATAATGGGGAACAGACGCTTGAGTGAGGATGACGCCACCGGGATGTGGCAGGGTATCAACAGCCCCCGGGCTGCTTGAGGACGAGGGCTGTTCACTAGAACCACTGACATGCCGAGAAAAGGTGTGGCTAATGCGCTGCCCAGCTCCTCTGCCTGTACACGCCTGTGTGGAACTGGTATGCAGCGGCAGCAGCGACTGCTCCCGGTGGCTGCTTTCGGGAAACCCAAGTGGCCCTGCGTGTTTTCGCCGATAAGGATCTCCAACGCACACGCCCAATGCAGGGAGCGCAGCCCCGCTGGAGAGAGCTTTCCATCTAAGGTGCTTACTGCCTCGCTTTCCCCAGCTCTAAAGTGGAGTTAGTAAATACATCGTTGAGATCCCAGTATGGCCAGCAGGGCAAGGGAGGTGATTCCCCACGTTTACTTTGCTCTCGTCNCAGGTTGCCCAGGGAGGTTGTGGATGCTCCTGGAGATGTCTCCTGGAGACGTTTAAGGCCAGGCTGGATAAGGCCTTGAGCAACCTGTTCTAGTGGGAGGTGTCCCTACCTATGGCAGGGGGTTGGAGCTGGATGATCCTTGAGGTCCCTTCCAACCTAAACCATTCTATGAGTCTATGATCCTGTGTTCCTCAGATCTGGGATTCCGTAGGCAACTATAAACCTACTGTGCTGAAGGAATGTTCACAGGGTCACACAACTTCCAAGGCTGGAAGGGATCTGGAAAGATCTGGAAAGATCATTTAGTTAGTCCAACCTCCCTGCCAGAGCAGAATCACCTGTAGCAGATCACACAGGAATACATCCAGGTGAGTTTTGAGTATCTCCAGAGAGGGAGTGCTGCACAGTACATCGAGAGGGTGAAAAGCCTGTATTAAATGCTTGGTTTATTGCATGTTACATTGCAGTGACTGAAAAAAATGTTTTAAAGTGGTGTACACAAGCATCATTCTGTGTGTACACACACACCCACAGACTTCTGACCTGTCGATCCTTTAAGCTCATATCTACTACAACATGTCCTTGCTTTCCTATTTTCTTTTAATCCTATGTTTTTTTCCACTGTGAGGTTGACAGAGCACTGCAACAGGCTGCTCAGGGAGGTTGTGGAGTCTCCCTCTCCAGAGATATTCAAGACCCAGCTGGATGCGTTCCTGTGTGATCTGGTATAGGTGACCCTGCACTGGCAGGTGGGTTGGACTGGATGAGCTTTTGAGGTCCTTTCCAGCCCCTAACACTCTGTGATTGTGTGATTGCCTGCTTGAAAATTCACAATGTGCTCTGAAGTCTTCCTGTTTTCCTTGGGGTTTCCAAATTAACTCCAAGCCAACTCCTAGGGTTTTGTGACCATATGATCATGGTTGGAGTGGTACATCAGAGCTGACACACACAAGTCTGTAATTCATGTGTGTATGCATCTCACATCCAAGGGGTGTTTCTCTGAAGACAAAACCACTTTGAGGCCAGGGATGCTGGTGTATGAAGCAGGAAGATGGAGGGGCTACAGGTAGGAGTGAGGACTGGGAAGTGTTGAGTAGACAAGCCCATGCAGCCTTTCACAGCAGCAGAAGAGCTCTTAGAGGAATCCCCTCCCAAAGCTTTCTGGCTGTTGAGCCATGCACACTGGACAAGGCTTTGGGTCTGAATACAGCAGTCACCTGACTGACTGCTTGCCTCCAGTGAGGTCCACATTTCATGCTTTAATGCACAGCATCACCACTTCCTTCTTGCTCAAGGCTCTCTGCTACACTATATATTAGACACTGTGGAAGTAAAGAGAGGACGCAACCCTTCCCTGCTCATGAGACCACGACCTCATTGTCACGTTGCTGCAATAATGGTTGTGTAGGTAGACAAAGGAAAACCAACTATCATCCTCCTAAGAGTGGGGGTAGTTTCTTTTTCTCTCTGCAAGATAATGACTTGGCTCTAACTGAGGGCACAGACCAGCTTGTGTTAATGAGTAATAAAAGCAATCGATTCGTAGCGCATTCATCTCTTAGCTGGGACTGTGTGTAGCAGAGGTGATAAAGCTGTGCTGCATCGATACCACACAGTTAAGAGCCCACCAAGGGCAAGCTCTGATAATTAAGTATTAGGATGCCCTAACACTTTTGTTAGTGTCAAAGCACTACAAATGTTAGGTTAGCCAAGGGAATAAGAAACAGTCAGACCGCAGATCCCTCTGAAACCCTCTCTGAGTTATGACAGCCAGAGTTTAGGCTATATAAAGACATCTTGGGAGGTTAGGTTGGAAGAGCTGTTTTCTGAAGCTGAGGGGACATCTGCCATGTTAAGCTAAGAAAACAGAGTATGAGGAGAACTGCTGCAGGTTTTGCTTCGCAAAGATGCTGGCTTGTTTCAAATGAAAGGCATTAAATAAGTATCATAGAATCATGGAATCATAGAATGGTTTAGGTTGGAAAGGACCTCAAGGATCATCCAGCTCCAACCCCCCGCCATAGGCAGGGACACCTCCCACTAGAGCAGGCTGCTCAAGGCCTCATCCAGCCTGGCTTTAAACACCTCCAGGGAGGAAGCATCCACAACCTCCCTGGGCAACCTGTGCCAGTGTCTTACCAACCTCACTGTAAAGAACTTCCTCCTAACATCCAGTCTAAATCTCCCCTCTGCCAGCTTAAACCCATTCCCCTTTGTCCTGACATTACCAGACTTTGTCAATAGTCCCTCCCCAGCCTTCCTGTAGGCTCCCTTCAGATACTGGAAAGCCACTCTAAGATCTCCTCAAAGCCTTCTCTTCTCCAGGCTGCAGAGCCCCAACTCTCTCAGCCTGTCCTCATAGCAGAGCTGCTGCAGCCCTCTGATCATCTTCGTGGCTCTCCTCTGGACCCGCTCCAGCAGTTCCATGTCCTTCTTGTGTTGGGGGCTCCAGAACTGCACACAGTAGTACCATGCCAGTTTCTACTGAAGAAGAATATTGCATTCTTTTTAGTAACTGCAGCAGTTCCCATGGCACTGTTTAGGAACATGGACCTAAAGAATGACCAGAGATTGGAATGGCCTCTCTGTCAGGTGAAAATCACAAATCATCTTCATCCTATTGTGCACTCTGGACGCTAGGGAAAATTGGAGCATCCTGACCTGCTCTACTGCTGAGACCAGGACACTCCAAACTCTGAGCTAGATGCAAATGGGTGGCGTGAAGCCACCTCCTGTCCCCTGGTGACTCATGGCCTGGGAAGCACTGGCATCCTGGCCTAGGAAGGGTCACTCACCTGCCCTGCCCTGTAGGGAGGATGAACAGGAGGTGGATGGAGCTGGGACAGCAACTAAATTTGATGGGCATGTGAAAAATAAACACAACTTTTCCAGAACTGCCCTGACAGCTATGGAAAGATAGAGCAAAGAAGCAAAAGCAGCACTGGCACCTGGGCATTCTGCCTCCATCCCTTAGTGGGATTTACTCCTCGAGCTAAGCTGGGAGAACAGATGTGATGTGTCCACTACAGAAGCTCATAAACACTACTCTGACTATTATTGTAGGCTGGCTCTTAGCTTGGGAGCTCTTCACTTTCCATCTCAGCCATGCTTCTATTTGACACCTTCTCACCATGCACCGAAAGAGGAGAAATGGCCTTTTTCTTCTCAGCTGAGCTAATCCTCTGGAGGAGGCTTATATTTGAGTACAATACAGAATGAGAAGGCAGAGACACCCATGTGGCTATCACGGATTTCCTGACTATTCCTCTGCTACTATAAAACTCTGCTCTTGCCAACTCTAGCCACTGAATTCTATCTGTAGGAAGTGCTCTCAGATATTTCAGGCCTTCTTCTGAGCTCACCACACCACTTTTTCTGAGTTTCCACTAATAACAGTTGACTAGGACACCTTGTTTTAAAACCTGTTGCAGGCACAGGTTAATTAACACCGTGCAAGACAAGCACAGAAAGTTGATGCATGTTATCAGTACCTGTCTCGTATCAGCGCAGTCCCTATCCATATGGCTAATGAAAGACATCATGCAGGATCATGCCCTGTCCCTCTGGGGCAGGACTGTTGGAAACACAACTCTACCTTTGTCCCAGAAAGCCATGAAGAGAAGAGAAGTGGTGTTCTTGCCTTGCATAGACACTTGGATGCCAGAAAACTCACCAGAAAGCACAGCACTTGCATAACCATGTCAAGATATGCATCTGACAGAGAAGGAAGAAGAAATGTTCCTCACTTCTCAGCTTTTACAAATAGAAATCAGAGAGCAGAAAACCTAAAGCAGCAGAGGATCCTGCAGACCTTGGCCTTTTGACTCTGAGCTTCTGTTCTGTCTCCCAAAGCACTTTCCTGAGGACCTCCTCAGTTGTGTGACCTTTGAGGAACTGGGTGATTCCCCGGTCCAAGGCGAAAGATTGTGAACTCTGACAGTGAAACTACCCTGTGAGGTTATGATAGGAGCTGTACAGGTTACATATACTGTAAGGAGAGTAAACTTCTGATTGCTGTTTGGAGTATTTGGAGGGAAATTCCGAAGAGCCTAAGCTTTGAGCAGCTGTGCAAAAGTACCGACTGGCTCCATCTGGAGGTGACAGACACCGTCGCTTTGGGCGACAGCAACCCTGTGCTGGGCTGCATCAAGAGCAGTGTGGCCAGCAGGGCAAGGGAGGGGATTCTTCCCCTTTACTCTGCTCTCCTCAGACCCCACCTGCAGTACTGTGTGCAGTTCTGGAGCCCCCAACACAAGAAGGACATGGAACTGCTGGAGCCAGTCCAGAGGAGAGCCACAAAGATGCTCAGAGGGCTGCAGCAGCTCTGCTATGAGGACAGGCTGAGAGAGTTGGGGCTCTGCAGCCTGGAGAAGAGAAGGCTTCGAGGAGACCTTAGAGTGGCTTTCCAGTATCTGAAGGGAGCCTACAGGAAGGCTGGGGAGGGACTATTGACAAGGTCTGGTAATGTCAGGACGAGGGGGAATGGGTTTGAACTGGAAGAGGGGAGATTTAGACTGGATGTTAGGAGGAAGTTCTTTACAGTGGGGATGGTGAGACACTGGAACAGGGTTGCTGTCTGGGCTGCACGTGCACACTGCAGGCTCATGTTGAGCTTTTCATCAACCCAGACCCCCAGGTCCTTCTCCTCAGGGCTGCTCTCAGCCATTCACCACCCAGCCTGTATCTGTGCCTGGGATTGCGCCGACCCAGATGCAGGACCTTACACTTGGCCTTGTTTAGCTCCCACTTTGCCAAAGCCCACTATGATACTTGTTTTCCCTGCAAGTCCAGGACACCAGTTACCTGCATGCCACCTCTACACAGCCCCACGGCTCTTCAGCCAGGCATGAAAAGAGCTTTAACTGTGCTGGGCGGATTGGCTGCAGCAGCTCCCGTGGGCACTTTCACCCTCCTCCTGCCGCTTTGCAGGTGAGTGCTGCTCCTTTGGCCATCACTAACAGATGGCATCTGCAGAAGCGAGACGTTTTTGCTGTTCGTGGCCACTGGACGAGTGTAGCTGTGACCTGGGACACTTTGCCCTCTCCAGCTTTAAGACAAGTGCTGGGCTCTGTTTTTCTCACCCTCCTGGATGTGCTGATCACCTGCTGGCATGAGGTTTTTTCTCCAGTATGCGGGCTGTTTTTTTGCCTTTTTTTCTACTGGGTTTTTGATAGCATCTACCTGGACAGACTGCTGGATGGTGAATGCTGATGATTCTTTGGAGGTAAGACTGGGGTGAGAATAGAATAGAATAGAATAGAATAGAATAGAATAGAATAGAATAGAATCAACCAGGTTGGAAGGGACCTCCAAGATCATCCAGTCCAACCTAGCACCCAGCCCTAGCCAGTCAACCAGACCATGGCACTAAGTGCCTCATCCAGTCTTGTCTTGAACACCTCCAGGGACGGTGACTCCACCACCTCCCTGGGCAGCCCATTCCAATGCCAATCACTCTCTCTGTGAACTTCCTCCTAACATTCAGCCTATAGGACTAGCAGAAATCTGTGAGGAGGTTTGGGGTTAGAATCAGCTCTGGTACTCAAAAGAAATCTGTTAGACTGGGTACTTTATGCAGTTAAACACTTTCCAAGACAGAGTTTGGCTGAATGTGTCAGGAAGAAACTTTATGTCTGTTACCCAGCATGGGAAACCAGAAGAGCTCTGTGGCACTCAGTGATTCCAACACAGTGTTTAGCTGTGTCGTATCAAGTGATAAACTGACTGAGGAAAGAAGGCTAAAAGTGATTACAATAAAAATACACTTTTTTTTCTCTATGCCACAAGAAGCAGTCCACAGAGTGTACTGTCAGTTCCATCCTGGAAGGTGGTTGGTAAAAGGTTGGACTTGATGATCTGTGAGGTGTCTTCCAACCCTGATGATACTGTGATACTGATATGGTCAATGCAGTGAGGGTTCTGATGGTCATTGTGTCTGCTCAGTGAGCCACTTTTCAGGGGAAACAACGGACAGGAGATAGTTTAGATTCACCTCCTGAAGCTGTGACTCTCCTGAAGTCAGCTGAAGATAATCTGATACACTCAGAAAAGCTCCCAGATTGTGCCATCCTTTCCAGGAAAAACAGGGGAGGTGAACTCCACTTTTTAGCAAAGCTAGCCCAAGAAAGATCCAGACCATTCCCCCGAGGCTGTGTAACCTTGTCTTCTTAGCACAAAGGCACCTGCTAGGCTGTCGCGAAGTGCTCCATTAACACCTGCTTCGGTTATTAGCAGCCACTACTCTCACATTCCTGCTCTGAGTGTGAATACTAAATAATGGAGCAAACTGCCCCCAGCCTTAATACCTGACCGACTGATCTCCTTAACGGCCTTAATGACTCACTGCCTCTCTAAATTGCTTGGACTCGATGATCTTAAAGGTCTTTTTTCCAACCGAAACCATTCTCTCTAAACGGCGGAATGCAGGGAAACCCCCCACAGCCAGAAAGGCTTTGGAGTCCGTAGTGACTCCCATTTTCACCTGAGAAAGGGTAATTCAGGCAACTTTGACTTCAGGAAAAAGGAACTCCATCCTCTATTATTGAAAGGCTCCTGGGTTTGACCCTAGCCTGCAGCAGCTGTGGAGGATACAGCCCTCGCTGTGGTCCCGCCAGGGAGCAGCAGCCCAGGACAAAGAGGTCAGGGAGTGCCAGAAGCGGCCGGGCCACCTCGGAAGGAGCTGCAGGAATCCAGCCAGCAATCAGCACTCAGCTCCCGCTGCCCCTCACCTCTGCTTCAGGAGCAACCAGATTGCAGCACCACACACACACACAAGCTTTAAGCTGGTATGGAGACAAGCCTGGGGTGATTTTTGCAGTGGTTTGTGCTGGAAAAAAAAAAAATCCATAATCTGCTTCCCAACAAGCACTGCATTGTGTGCAAAGTCTCTGCCGGTTGCAGGTGGATTAAAAGTGTTAGCACTGCTGGTAAATGGTGCCTGTTTTACTCTCATGCTGAGCTTGTAATCATTGGACGTGGCATCTTTTTTACAGCGTGCTGAAAGTGTGACTAACATCACTCACATGGTTCTCTGCTGTGCTTCCCCCAGAAGGGGAAGTGTCTGCTTGTTCTGGTTGGGTTTTGTTGGGTTTTTTTTGGCATTGAAATTATTGTAATATTAATTATACATTATGCATGGGGTATAATTATATATATTTTACAGCAATTAGGCAGTTTGTGTTTTACATGCATGCTTGTGCTAGGGAAAGCAGGTCGTGGCAATGTGTTTCGTAATCCGAGTGGCAGATGAGGAGTTTGGCCGTGATGCTGAGCTTCTCAAGGAGTCCTCAGCTGGGCCCAGGGAATTTGGAGCAGCTTTGCTGTGGGGGGGGAAACAGACAACCAGCAATAGAACAAAGGGGACACAGTCTCAAGTTTTGTCGGGGGAAGCATAGGCTGGATGTTAGGAGGAAGTTCTTCACAGAGAGAGTGATTGGCATTGGAATGGGCTGCCCAGGGAGGTGGTGGAGTCACCGTCCCTAGGGGTGTTGAAGAAAAGACTGGATGAGGCACTTAGAGCCATGGTCTGGTTGACTGGACAGGGCTGGGTGCTAGGTTGGACTGGCTGATCTTGGAGGTCTCTTCCAACCTGGTTGATTCTACGATTCTATGAAAGGTGATGGGGATTTAGTGCCACCTATGTGATGTGTAGGTTTGGCCACGGGCTGGAGAAATCCACACTTTCATGTGATGCTCTAACCAGTCCTGACCCTAGTCCCATTTACAGCAGCAAGTTCCTGTGTGCCTGAGGGTCTGTGCTGTCTGCACAAGTGCAGAAGCCTAAGAGCGGTTTGGGAGCACGTGCACAAAGCAGAGAGAAGCAAAGGATGGAAAAGGAGGATAAGAGACAGATAACAGAAACCAGAATAGCTCAATGGTGGCTCAGGCCATCCATTGGTCTTCC
Source organism: Tricholaema leucomelas (assembly GCA_013400475.1). NCBI lineage: Eukaryota > Metazoa > Chordata > Aves > Piciformes > Lybiidae > Tricholaema lacrymosa > Tricholaema leucomelas. The sequence continues at coordinate 466,455 of WAAF01018902.1, read as the reverse complement.
CTCCAACATCTGTTCCTATCCCTCCTGCACCAGGCAATGAGACATTTTTCCCTGTCTGTGTATGTGCTGCAAAAAGAATCACAGAATCATAGAATCAACCAGGTTGGAAGAGACCTCCAAAACCATCCAGTCCAACTTAGCATCCAGCCCTATCCAGTCATCTGGACCATGGCACTAAGTGCCTCATCCAGGCTTTTCGTGAACACCTCCAGGGATGGGGAATCCACCACCTCCCTGGGCAGCCCATTCCAATGGATGGGCCAGCCCCTGCTGCTGCCTGTGTTCAGCACTAGCAGGAGTAGGTAACAACTGAAACGTTTCAAGAAACACAAAATATTTATCAAGTGTTTCCTCGTATGAGGAGGATCTCAAATGTTGCCCTTTAAGAGCTCTGTTTTGCTTGGAGGCTGACAAAGCCTGGAATCCTGTTAGTCTCCTTATAAATAATTGAACTGAAGATGCTGCTTGTAAGATTGTAGAAACAATAGCAGGGCAAGCAAGTGAGGAAGTAACTGAGAGTATTAGCTGAATACAGAATAGCCTGAATAAGCCTAGGGTGGTTTGGGAGGAACACAAAATGATATAGATACAAGTGGAATAAAATGTAATTTAATGAGAATATGCTAATTTCAAGCATAGTCTGAACAGTGGTGAGTTAAGACAGAAGAGGATCTGTAGCTGGATTAAGAGGGTCACAGCAAAATTTTACTTAGTATAAACATGGCAAATTGTCTTATACTGCTCTCTTGAAAAAGCACAGAACTGATGAAAACAGGATTTTATAGCACTTCTTCTCCTTCTTCTTCTTCTTCTTCTTCTTCTTCTTCTTCTTCTTCTTCTTCTTCTTCTTCTTCTTCTTCTTCTTCTTCTTCTTCTTCTTCTCCTCCTCCTCCTCCTCCTCCTCCTCCTCCTCCTTCTTCTTCTCCTTCTCCTTCTCCTTCTCCTTCTCCTTCTCCTTCTCCTTCTCCTTCTCCTCCTCCTCCTTCTCCTTCTCCTTCTCCTTCTCCTTCTCCTTCTCCTTCTCCTGCTTCCTTTTTTTGTCCCCTGGTGATATTTCTCATTAAAACTGCCCTGAGGTTCTCAGGGATTGTCAGTAGCTTTCATCTTCATGATACAGTATGTGTAGATTGTTTTAATTCAAGCATATGTAGTAACTTTCTGCCAGCCTGATGTAGTGAGTCGTTCTTACTCACCTTTTATCCACAGTGCAGTACGCAGGGAAGCTCTTCTCTTTGGCTTGGACATTGTATTGTGAAGAAAATATTATGGTTGGCTACAGACTGTAATAGATCTTGAATGGGAGTTCATTAAGTGGCTGAGATATATTATTATCTGCTTTGTGATCTACACAGTGCAAGAAAAATGTATTTATTGCATCATCCAAGCAAGCCCAGTCCCCTTCCCTGGTGTGAAACCCATCCCATTAACTGCAGCATGTCAGTGGCAGCAGCAGGGCAGGCTGGAGTCCAAAGCTGCCCCGATATTAACGCTGCTCCTTGTGTGAGCAATTCCAGGAATGTTTTGGAGGTGCTTGTTGCCATATTTGCATTGGTAATGAAAATGCCTCCCATATTAAAGTGATTTATGGAAGGCTGAGAATAGTATCTACAGCTTCAGGACAGCAGAGATGATTAGCCATGATGCTACTGCAACGTCTGCCTGAGTCTGGATGTCTTGGCAATGAGTGTGGCTCAGGCACGTGTGGCTCCACAGCCAGCAGTGCACTGGGAGCCCCAGGGCCACAGTCAGCACTGGCTGGCTCTCATTTTCCATCCAGTGCTTATGGCTGAGCCATTTCCACACATGTCTGGAAAGGGACTCAAATCCACACCTCTGCAGCACAAAGCACTCATCTATCACACCACCACAGCCACCTCCCATCTCAAGCACACAAGCCCTGGTGCAATGCCTGCCCTGCCAGTCATGCTCCCCTCTGAGATGCTTCTTCTCAGCAGGAGGATGGCGTAAGTGGGACCGGACAGAAAAGTCTAAGGTCATCTGGCCCATAGCCCTGCCCAGCTCAGCCTAGACAAGCATTTGGCAAGGAGTGATCAAACCATGTCTTAGAATCATAGAATCATAGAATGGTTTAGGTTGGAAGGGACCTCAAGGATCATCCAGCTCCAACCCCCTGCCATAGGCAGGGACACCTCCCACTAGAGCAGGCTGCTCAAGGCCTCATCCAGCCTGGCCTTAAACGCCTCCAGGGAGGAAGCATCCACAACCTCCCTGGGCAACCTGTTCCAGTGTCTCACCACCCTCACTGTAAAGAACTTCCTCCTAACATCCAGTCTAAATCTCCCCTCCTCCAGTTTAAACCCATTCCCCCTCGTCCTAACATTCCCAGACCTTGTCAATAGTCCCTCCCCAGCCTTCCTGTAGGCTCCCTTCAGATACTGGAAAGCCACTCTAAGGTCTCCTCGAAGCCTTCTCTTCTCCAGGCTGCAGAGCCCCAACTCTCTCAGCCTGTCCTCATAGCAGAGCTGCTGCAGTCCTCTGAGCATCTTCGTGGCACTCCTCTGGACCCGCTCCAGCAGTTCCATGTCCTTCTTGTGTTGGGGGCTCCAGAACTGCACACAGTACTCCAGGTGGGGTCTGAGGAGAGCAGAGTAAAGGGGGAGAATCCCCTCCCTTGCCCTGCTGGCCACACTGCTCCTGCTGCAGCCCAGCACAGGGTTGCTGTCTGGGCTGCATGTGCACACTGCAGGCTCATGTTGAGCTTCTCGTCAACCCAGACCCCCAGGTCCTTCTCCTCAGGGCTGCTCTCAGCCATTCACCACCCAGCCTGTATCTGTGCCTGGGATTGCGCTGACCCAGGTGCAGAACCTTACACTTGGCCTTGTTAAACGTCATGAGGTTGGCCTGGGCCCACCTCTCCAGCCTGTCCTTAGTCCTCTCCTGTCTCCCACTTCCCAGCTCCTCTCAGAAATTTCCTTCAGAATTTTTAACCTTACCAATGGGAAGGTTTTCTCCCTCATGTCTAGTCCGAATTTCTTTTGCTCTGATTTAAAACCATAAGCAGGGACCAAAACAAATATTGTCCTTTTTCTCTATCCTGCCCTTTTTTCTCTCCTTCAAGCTGAACAGCCCCAGTTTGCCACCAGTGTAACTGGACTAAGATTTGTGTTGAAGGGCCCAGCTGACTACCCACTGTGTTTGTGCTGTGTTAAGCTATGGCCTTCTTTCTCTTCCCAACCCACAGGTGAGTACAAAATGCCGTGGCCTGTGGTGGGAATGTGTCACAAATGTTTTTGACGGGATCCAAACTTGCGATGAGTATGACTCCATCTTCGCCGAACACCCTGGTACGTAAGAGTCAAAGATGTTTCTACAAGTGCTGGGGACACCTGAGTGCAGACAAAACCCAGCATCTGTTCTACTCAGTGGCAGATAATTTGGTGCACATAGATATTAGAGCAATGTTTCCTTTCTCAGGGAGGTAGCACTCCCAGGGGAAGCTGCAGAAAGCTTTCTCCTGGAGATAAACGTTCATATGGGATCCAACTCTGTTACCTGCCTGCATTTCCATTCCTTGTACACTATCACAGTATCACAGTCTCACAGTATCACCAAGGTTGGAAGAGACCTCATAGATCATCAAGTCCAACCTGCTACCACAGAGCTCAAGGCTAGACCATGGCACCAAGTGCCACGTCCAATCCTGCCTCGAACAGCTCCAGGGACGGCGACTCCACCACCTCCCTGGGCAGCCCATTCCAGTAGCCAATGGGAATTCACTAGAATAACCTGTTTTGTCCTGCAGTGAAGCTGGTGCTGACACGAGCCATGATGATCACAGCAGATATCCTGGCAGGATTTGGATTTCTTTTCCTTGTCCTGGGACTGGACTGTGTGAAATTCCTTCCCGATGAGCCACTCATCAAGCTGCGCATCTGCCTGGTTGCTGGAGTTATGTTGCTCGTTGCAGGTATACCCCCACTGGCCCCTTCAACCTGTGAGACATCCTTTAGCAAAGTGGGTGAGCTTGAAAGCTTTCTCTTATTTTGGGGAGAGGAGCTGGTGATTTTTGAGCAGGTAAACAGGGAGGAAGCATCTGTATTTGCTTTGTTGGTGTAATACAGCTTCCTTCCCTCACTGCCTGCCTCTAACAGCAGGTAGCTGAGTTTCATTCTTTCATTTCATGTACTGACCAGGTGAGTGAATTCCATCTACTGCTGTTTTGCTGTGGAGAAGTCAGTATTGTTGATAAGGCTTAGGAGACCTAATAGCTGAAGGACTAGAAAGTCCCAGCATCCTGGTTTGGTTCCTGGCTCTGGCACAGATTGTGTGACCTTAGGCAAGTCAGTTAGCCAAAAATCTCTGCAGCTGATCTCTAATAAAAATATAATAACAACTTGTCCCTCCTAGGTGATAAATACTCAACTGATTGAGGTGCTTTGCTGCTCCAGCCATTCAGAGAATTTGAAATGGAATAAAAGAAACAGCCAGCTAGGTACCAAGTAATTTCATCTGACATGATGCTAACATTGAGTATCTACCCCTGCTTCAGCATAAGCAGATTTAACACATAACTCACCCCAGTCACCAGGAGCACATGTAAAACACTTGGAAAGGCTCTTCTGGACACCCTCCACTCACCTCCTAAAGTTTGCCTGGAAAATGTCATCAAATTGCAGTTAAGTCAAAACAGATTAGAAAATTAAATTCCTGAAGCAACCTTGCCCCAAGTTGATAAGCAAGCTGAAAAGGGAGGAGTGGTGCCAGCTGGCACTGATGGTGTCTGAGAGTGCCAAGCCACAAAACACAGCCTCTGCCTGACAGTGCCCTAGCTGATACCGGTAGGAACCGGGGTGAATCCACCAAAGCAACCAGACTGAGACAGAGCAGGGGGCAAAGCCTGCCTGTCCTAAAGCCTGACCCAGCAGATGAAGGGCTGCAGCTTCAGCTTTTATACCATCTCCTCAGGGTCCTCCTGGGAGTTGTGTGTGGCCTCTCCCTCTCGTTCTGCAGGTTTCCCAGGCATTACTGGCTCGGTGTGGTACGCTGTTGATGTCTACGTGGAGCGCTCCTCTCTGGTCTTCCACAACGTGTTTCTGGGCATCCAGTACAAGTTTGGCTGGTCGTGCTGGCTAGGCATGGCAGGGTCACTTGGCTGTTTCTTATCTGGGGCCCTGCTCACCTGCTGCATGTATCTCTTCAGAGGTGAGAACCCATGGTAGGGCTGAAACACAATTCGGAGACAGAGCCATTGCATGGCACCTGCTACAGGCACACAGGGTGGGGAAAGTCCTTCAGGGACATCTTTCAGGATGGTTGCTCATCCCCAGTAGTAACATCTTCAGCTGTGAAATGGGTGTTATTTCAGCAGCTCTAGAAAGCACATGGAGGTGTTCAGGTGGGAGCTGAGGTGCAAGGATGACATGAAATGTGTTATTATGTCATATCTTGGACTGTAGTTTTCTCCACATTTTGAGGCTTTGCAGTTGAAAGTCACCAAGCACTCATTAGCAGATCCTATTTCTCTCCTTCTACCTCACAGAGACCAGCTCTGGAAGACTCCATTCTGCTTACTCCTTGAGGAAAGGTTATTCTTCAGCTAGGACAATTGTAACAAGCATGCATTTGCCACCCCCTCAAACAGCTACTGCCAAAATGTATGCAGTGGACACAAGAGTGTGAGGAGGAGAGGAGTGCTCCACATAAAGAGTTCTACTTCTATTTGTAGCAGATTGTCCAGAGACCCAAACTTCTGTGGTTGTGATATGCACACACAAAGTTAAACTTCAAGGATGCTACAACGTTTGCACTATGACAGTGACTATGACTATGAAATAAATCCTTCCTTCAAGAAAGTAATCTCTGAAGAGATCTTGTTTTAGGGATTCCTGTTGCCCTGAGTGCTGAGACTGCTTGTGTAAGCATGAAATGAAACAAGCAGCGCAAGTTTGGCTCAAGGCTATCAGCACAAGTGAGATAAATCAGCTGCTCCTGTATCAGAATCCTGTGCTCAGCATGAAGATCCCCAAAGTGTAAGACGAATCTGTTCTGTGTCTGGCAATGTGTTAGGAGAACACAGAAAGCAGAAAATACAGGCAATGAGAGGGACCAATTGTCTGGCCAACACCTGGATCCTCTGCACACAGCATGGGGGTCTGCCTCTCTTAAGGGAAGCTGGAGAGTTCAGCTGAAATCAAAGAGCTGTGTTAAGTGCCTGGCCCTCTCTTTGGACCATGAACATCTACCCTGAGGAAACACTGCAAATTCAGGTACATTCTTCCTTGCAAAGTACAGTCTGTGTCAGTAAGTATTCAGTTGTACATTACAGGTGCTTTAGACTCACTGAAATCTGGAAATAGGCAGCTGCTTTCTGCTTAGTGAACAAAGACAAAGCAAATGAAGACCTGAGATCTGACCTTCTGCAGGACAATGTATCTATAGCAGCTAAAAATGAGCATAAATGACAGTAAAACCTATTGCCCCTTTCTATCAGAAGATATTTAAATCTAGTTCGAGACCTGTATTTCATGTTGCAATTCAAGCTGCCATGTGCTGGGTGAGGCTACAGCATCAGTCAAGTCTTCACTAGGGTGAGTGAAAAAAAAACAAGCATGTTTTAACATGTTCCCTAAGAATGGATACCAAAAGTCTTCCATGTCTTTATTGGAAAGAAGCTGAGGCACTGTTTTCTTCAGGTTAGTAGGTCCTTTGTACCATGAACAGCAGATCGTATGGTCATAGGGACCAGGGGGTGAGAAAAGCCTTTCAGCACAGAGATAGAATAGAATAGAATAGAACAGAATAGACTAGACTAGACTAGACTGGAATAGACTAGAATAGAATAGAATAGAACAGAATAGAATAGAATAGAATAGAATAGAATAGAATAGAATAGAATAGAATAGAATCAGCCAGGTTGGAAGAGACCTCCAAGATCAGCCAGTGTAACCTAGCACCCAGCCCTATCCAGTCAACCAGACCACGGCACTAAGTGCCTCATCCAGGCTTTCCTTGAACACCTCCAGGGACAGTGAAACAGCAGTGAAATGTCAAGAGAGGACACAGCTGTGGCTACTGAGACATCATCAGGAGTAGGCCTCCTTCAGTGAATGCTTATGGAGAGACTGGATGGAGAAATCCCCCTTATTTCTTCAGGCAACACAAAGTAAAGCCTTGTGTTTTGAGGGCCACCTTACATTCTGAAGGGCAGAGGGAGGTGGGAATGGGCTGTGTGCCAAAGAGCACCTCTGATAGCCTCTATGATGGAAGATGAGGGGCTGAGTCCTCTCGTGGATTACCCTGGAAGCAGCATCTTGTGCTGCAGAACAGCACTGACTAACAACTTGAAATATAATCCAGTCCTGACATGGCTTCTACTCAAACAACACTCAGGCCCTGGGACAGACAGAAAAGCAGTGTGTCCTTACAGCACTGCTACAGGCTGAAGCACCCTGACAAGGCTCAGACTATAACGCAAGCATCTCAGCAAGAGCTCTGGTGGCAGCACCACCGCCCAGGTGAAGGGGACCTTGTGCCTCCAGAGCTCATGCTGCTTTGGCTGGCAGACATTTATGCTACCAAAGTGAAAGCAACAAATTGCCAACAGATGAGTTATACTGAACAGATGTAAGCATAGTAGGAGAAGTGACAGAGGCTTTTCTACAAAGTCCTGAGAGATGAGGAGTGCAGGAGTTACGACAGTGTAATGAATCCACAGAATATACCAAGAATGCACAAAGAGCTCTGGAAGGGATAGGAATTTCTGCCTGTTAGTGCAGAAAGCTGCATCCAGAGCTAGCCTTTAAAAGATTATTGTTTTAGAGTTGTGTCAGGAATGTGTATTTTCTGTGGGGCTTTTAAGGGTAGAAATGTTGGTGCTGGTGTGCTGTGTTTGGCCGGGGAAGCTCTGGGGATGTTTTTTTGGACTTAGTTCCTAATCTGTATCCTTTCTCCCTTGCTCCTTGAAGGACAAGACAGGAAGGAGAGAGAGAGAGCAAACACACTGTAGTGGTAGTGCTCTGCTTAGTGCTTGCTTCAATACCTGTGTGCCTTTGAGGGAGGAAAGATCATACAGTCATATAATCAGCCAGGTTGGAAGAGACCTCTGAGATCATCCAGTCCAACCTAGCACCCAGCCCTAGCCAGTAAACCAGACCATGGCACTAAGTGCCTCATCCAGGCTGTTCTTCAACACCTCCAGGGACAGCGACTCCACCACCTCCCTGGGCAGCCCATTCCAATGCCAATCACTCTCTCTGCCAACAACTTCCTCCTAACATCCAGCCTAGACCTCCCCCAGCACAACTTGAGACTGTCCCCCCTTATTCTGTTGCTGTTGCCTGGCAGAAGAGACCAACTCCCACTTGGCTACAAGCTCCCTTTAGGTAGTTGTAGACAGCAGATGTCATAGAGCTGCAGGCTGCCCCAGCCTGACTCACTCAGCACAGAGATGCTTCTCAGGAGGAGATGCTGAGTAAAGACATCATGAATTGGACCAAAATCCTGAATCAAATGCTTCCAGACTATGCAGCTGGTGCATTAGCCCTCCCCTCTAATGCTCTGGGACACTTGCCAGCCTCTTGTTGCCTCTTCCTAAAGCTTTATCTGAGGCATAAAAAAATATCTCTTGCTGGGAAGATCTATTTCTTATTAGGCAGAAAAGAAACAGCCTGGGATCGCCTGCTAATGCAGGTGTAATTGCAAATCACAGACCCTTGATTTCTGCTGTTCTTTTTCTCCAGTGCAGTGTAGTTGAGGAGATGTCTGGGATTTGTCCTAATGGTTTTCAGCATGTTTTAAGGTGGTGGGAGTTGTTTTGCGACTCTCAGCACATGGATCACACCAACCAGTGACATGTCAGGGTGAAATGCCTTTGCCCCAGTCAGGGCTGAACATAAAGGATTGGTCTCATTAGTCCCTCCAGCCCCACGCTCTTCATGAGGGGGCACACATACACCCCAAATGTCACCTTAACTCAGGCTCCACAATCCTCAAATACATTTTGTATAGAATAAATGTTGAATAAACATTTGTGAGCCTTTCTCTTCTTCAGTATCAAGTCTCAAGTTGTGCCGGGGGAGGTCTAGGCTGGATGTTAGGAGGAAGTTCTTCACAGAGAGAGTGATTGGCATTGGAATGGGCTGCCCAGGGAGGTGGTGGAGTCACCGTCCCTGGAGGTGTTCAAGAAAAGCCTGGATGAGGCACTTAGTGCCATGGTCTAGTTGACTGGATAGGGCTGGGTGCTAGGTTGGACTGGCTGATCTTGGAGGTCTCTTCCCACCTGGTTGATTCTATTCTATTCTATTCTATTCTATGTAGAATAAGGGTTAATTGTTTAACTTCATACTCCTGACCTAGCCACACTCCACCACAGCGTTTGAGGATGTACCTCCCACAGAGGAGGACTAGGAAAAGGCCACAGAAATCCTTATGTTCGTCAGGCTTATATTTTGTAGCCACCAGCCCAATGCTGCACTGCTTCATTATTCAAATCCTGCTGATGAAATATTTCATGTTTTGGTCACCTGTTGACAACATTTAGTTGCTAATTCACTGAGTGGTTTTAGTCTGACTCCGACTGGATGAGCGCAGCCTTGGCTCCTCAGTTGGCTCACCACCCTGCCACAGCTCAGACCTATTTTAGCCTTCTTGTTTATGCATTACCAAGAAACCTCCCAGAAAGTATACAGGGCTTAATTTTTCTTTCAAAGTCACAACCAGTCCCTAAGGCTAAATAGGTTGCAGGTGAGCTCAGATGTTAAGGTATTTCCTTAATACCTACCTAAATCCCATTCAGGTGTGACAAGAGACTGACTCTGCCTTCCCGGTGGCCACTGTTGGCTTACCGAAGCTCTTTGTTCAGAAGCAAGTTCTAGCTGAAGCCCAACATTAATACTTCAGTGCCAACAGCCTAACAGCCTTCTCCAGACCTTTATTAACTTGCAAGGAATATTTTTGTAGGTTTGGCCATCTCAGTTTTGCTGTTTCATTTCACAGGAAATAGGCAGAGTCAGGGACTCAGCTAGGAGCAGGCACTCTCGTGTTTTCCTCCCTGCTGTACTTGTCTCACCGTCTCTCTTTTGAACTGGAGGCTCCTCACTGTGCTCTCCACTGAGGGAACACAGCTTGGTGCAGCCTGCCAGGGCTCCAGCAGGCTGCAGAAAATAGCAAAGCCCTGTAGGTAAGCTCTTTGCTAAGTTGATTCCATCCTTACAAATAGGTGTTGATTTCCCATTTTGATACACACAAGTGAGAGGAAGAATAAAGCAATGACATCTACAGGGGCTGTCCTTCCCTGCCAGCAATACTTTGTTCTCTTACAACCTCAATCAGCTTTATTCTTAAGGGCTCTTAATAGCTCCAGCTCTAATTAAGACTCATTCTTACTATGGCCCCATGAACTACACTATCTCCCACTGCAGCTGCAGGTGTATTTCCCAAACCAGCTATTTCTCTTCTTTCAACACCCTTCCTGGTGTGATTTTTGTGCGACCAGTTATTTCCAGTAGAGTGCTACTTCAGAATTCTGGTTTCCTTACATATGTAATGGTTGTGAGCTCTAATAAATGCAGCTGTCTTTTGAGTTGTGTGTTTCTCTAACCCGTGTCCAAGTCCTGCTCAGAAAGGTGCTTTGCCAGGTGACCTGCTCTGACTCCCGTCAGGGAAAGCACTGCTCTCCTGCAAGGACGCACTAAAGGCAGGAGCGGCGCAAACGGGAGCATCCCTTGGGAAGGTGGCCTGGGATGTGGGAAGCTCCCCAGACCTTTGCTAGCAGCAGCTGTGGATCCCAGTGCACACCTACAGCAATGCCTCTTTGACAGCTGTAGACTTTATCTCCAGTTTACCCGCAGCTGCTTCTAGCCATGTCATACACTTTCTGAGAGAGGAAAGTCAAATGCCACCAAGAAAGCGAGGCAATCTCTCTCAGCTGGGGCTGGACTCCCACAGTTTGCTCTTCTGCATCTGTCAAATATTGTGGGCAAGTGACTAATGACTGAAATACCCACCTGAACATGAGCCAGCAGTGTGCCCAGGTGGCCAAGAGAGCCAATGGCATCCTGGCCTGCATCAGGAATGGTGTGGCCAGCAGGAGCAGGGAGGTCATTCTGCCCCTGTACTCTGCACTGGTTAGACCACACCTTGAGTACTGTGTCCAGTTCTGGGCCCCCTAGTTTAAGAGGGACATTGAAATCATTGAGCGTGTCCAGAGAAGTGCAACGAGGCTGGTGAGAGGCCTCGAGCACAGCCCTACGAGGAGAGGCTGAGGGAGCTGGGATTGTTTAGCCTGGAGAAGAGGAGGCTCAGGGGTGACCTTATTGCTGTCTACAACTACCTGAGGGGTGGTTGTAGCCAGGAGGAGGTTGCTCTCTTCTCTCAGGCAGCCAGCACCAGAACAAGAGGACACAGCCTCAGGCTGTGCCAGGGGAAATTTAGGCTCGAGGTGAGGAGAAAGTTCTTCACTGAGAGAGTCATTGGACACTGGAATGGGCTGCCCAGGGAGGTGGTGGAGTCGCCGTCCCTGGGGCTGTTCAAGGCAGGATTGGACGTGGCACTTGGTGCCATGGTCTAGCCTTGAGCTCTGTGGTAATGGCTTGGACTTGATGATCTGTGAGGTCTCTTCCAGCCTTGGTGATACTGTGAAATACTCTGTCCAAGCACTGCTACAGAAAGCGAAGGACACTGCTCGCCCGGTAGCTGTTGGGTCCCTGCTATAAGATGCCTTTGAGCGAGAAAGAAAAGAGCCAGACTTGTGCCACCTAGTGACCCGAAGAGAGCGAGCAGCTGTCACCGGCCCCATCCTCTCCTTCCTTACACAAAAGCCTTTAGCTCACCATTCAGAGTCTTGAGGTGGCAATAAAACAGAGATTAATGAGCATTTCTATTATTTTCACATCTTTCATGTGCAGCTCTCCCGGCAGCCCTGACTCCCTGAGTCAGCTGCCTTTGGTTTTGCTCTGTTTTGCCTGAGAGATGGTTTATGACTCTATTATGCAGGTCTTGACGTGAGGAGGTGAAAGTCCAACCGTGTTCCTCTCCTCTTTCCCTTAGTTTTTTGCTTCCAGGTGGTCACCAAGCAATTAGCTCCTCTGCACTGCTCACATTTCCCCCTCTCAAGGCTTACTGACATCAAGCTCTCCCACAAGCACGTCTGCCTTCTGGTGGTTTCTGAGGTCTTCTAGAGCAGGTTGCCATTTCTTCTCAAAGTCAGCAGGAAATATAAGCCACAGGATGAGTGGCAGCCAGAGTGTCACAGCAGAACAAGTGCTTTTCCAAAGCAGACCCAATTCCTAAGGTGATGAATTGTAAAGATATGGCTCCTCTTTCCTTATAGCTCTGCAGCCATCAGCCAAACTGCTTTAACTGCCCTCAGTAAACGTCAGCTTACAAAAGCATAGCAAACCAGGCAAAACCTCTGCTTTTGTAACAGTGGGAACACACATCTGGAGAAATCTTGCTCATTCAGCTGGAGCATCTGGGAATAATGGGGCCAGCTGGGAGAAGCAGCATTGGTAGGCAACAATGGGTCAGTGGGGCCATCCCAAACATGTCTGCAGAAGGAAGTAACCTGTCCTTTTCTCTCTTTCAATAACCAGGAAGCCAAGGACCAGAGGAGTGCTCACCAGATGATCAGAGGGCTGGAGCACCTCTGCTATGAGGACAGGCTGAGAGAGTTGGGGCTCTTCAGCCTGGAGAGGAGAAGGCTTCGAGGAGACCTTATAGTGGCTTTGCAGTATTTGAAGGGAGCCTACAGGAAGGCTGGGGAGGGACTATTTACACGGTCTAGTAATGTCAGGACGAGGGGGANATTCTATGATTCTATGATTCTCAGACCACTTTTCTTCCCCATCCTTCCCATCAGCAAAGTCATTTTATGTCCTTCCTCCAGCATTTCTACACAAATGAATTTTGCAGACAAGCCCTTGTCTTCTGCAGGTTTTGGGAGCACCTAAGGCTCCTGCTGTGTTGCACAAGTACCACAGCTCACAGGTTCTTCCAAACTGGTAACTCGGTCTGAAGTTTAGCTTTGTGACAACCGGTAGCTTGTTCTACTATAAGATATTTGATCCAGTTTCAATAGAACAATTGTATTCCTGTTGTGAATAGTTAAAGCACCTCACACACCAAGCTGAAAGCAGTGGAATGCACATCAGTAACAAAGAAGCACAAGCCTGCTCCTACGAGTGTTTCTGCAAGTGCAGCAGCCTTCTTGGCAGGCATCAAAAGCTTTGCTTGCCCTCTGTTGGGGGGCTGGGGAAGGATTTGCTGCCTGGGTAATGAGTGCCACTCGGTGGATGGACCTTGTGAAAGAGGGATACAGAGTGATGGAGGCATTGAAACCAGAGCGCTCCTTGCTTGTTAGCCTCTCCAGCCATTTGATTAGAAGGTGACATTCAACTTAATTAAAGACTGTGATTGATTTTGAACCAAGCAATTAAAAAGCAGAACACGGTGATGTTTTATGCAGTAAGTAATGCAGACAACCTGTGGAGCTCACTTCCATGAAGGGGTCAGTGAAGCAAATGCAGTGTGTAGGTGGGAATGAAGTGATGGTTGATTTAATGCCCACTAGCAGGCTATGGAAGCTGAAGTGACAAACACAATCAAATCACATGCTTCAGGGCATAAATTGAAGGGGTTGAGTAGTGGAAGCACTTATGTATATAAAAGGTCTGATCCAGAGAGGTGCTGATTACCTGCAAATCTGATGAAGTTCAGCCAGTGAAAGGAAACTCAGGAATTGTTCAGCTTCTCCACTGGCTGAGTCTGTACTTGTTAATTTTCCTTATTAATAAACCGTGTAATATTTTAGCCTGCTGGCACAAACATCCATTTTACTACAGGAGCATTTATTTCCTTTCACAAACATTAAAGCTGCTCCTAAAATAAGATTTTTATGGAGATAATTTGTAGTGGTGCTGGTAGAAAATTTGTCTCTGGAAATATGCTATAATTCTTTTTCTAGCAAAGGTACTTATATAGCCTCATGATGAGAATATGTGAGCACTCCATAGCACAGAGTAGATTTATCTTCCCAGTTTCCTTCCTGAGCAGAGAAACTAATACTAACCTCATTCTAAAGGTGGAGACCTGATCCATGAAACAGGCTGTGGGCTTCAGTCAGTCTTTTGGTCTACTTATGATAGACTCAGCTGCCCATTTTAACTCTGTGAGCTCACAGCTCCCTAGGCAGGCAATGCACTGTTATAGGTATGACATTTACCTTCTGCACCAAGGCAGGGCTGGTTGTAGCCTCCAGCCCTGTTGAGAAAGCAGAGATAGAGAACTTAGGCAGGTGAACAGAGCCTTCAGTGACTTGCCTGTGACAAAGAAAATATCTGCTTTCACCTGGAATCCGGCTAAGGGGGGGGAAATTCAGCATCTTTCCTCTGTCATTTGAGAAGCAGGCAGGCTAGGACCTCCCAGGAATTCCTCAGGTTGACTTGGTCCTGCTTGGGTATAGGACAGTCTCTTTGAAATCTCTTCCCACCCTGTCTGCAGTGGTCACCTCTACAAAAAAAAAGGCATTCTTTATCCTAATACATTTCTATAGCACTGAACATCTAACCCCATAATCAGTGTCCACAGGGAACTGCCACATGGGTCCTGGGCAAATCAAAGGCTAAGGTCTGCAGTGCTAGGGCAAGAGGAGCTGGGGATAGTCACCATAAAACTAAGTAAGGAGGAAGTTCTTCCCAGAGAGAGTGATTCACCATTGGAATGGGCTGCCCAGGGAGGTGGTGGAGTCGCTGTTCCTGGGGGTGTTCAAGGAAAGCCTGGATGGGGCACTTAGTGCCATGGTCTGGTTGACTGGCTAGGGCTGGGTGCTAGGTTGGACTGGATGATGTTGGAGGTCTCTTCCAACCTGGTTGATCCTATTCTATCCTATTCTAAGTACAGCTCAAATGAGCAAACTTCCCTCCTTCCCCCTTTTTTTTCTCTCCATAACCAGCTCCTGCCACTGCTACTCCCCCACTAATCTCCATCTTTTACTTTCCCTCCCCAGCCATAATTTTGTCTGCCTTTTGCACTAGATAAATCTGATATGCTGTGCTAAATGTTTTAAGTGTGGCAAACGATCCTTCATCACAGAGTAGCATGATTGCATTACAATGTATTAGAACAACATGACTTTGCCAGAGGGTGTTTGTTGGCTCTCTGCCGAGTGAAGGAGGCAGCCCAAGTTTGAGAAGTAACTATCCACTCATTTATCAACATTTGGCTCTAAAAGACACGAGGCTGCCCCAGCCCAAGCAGTATTTGAGAGAGAAATCTGGAGGCTGAGCCAGAAACCCTGAACACAGACAGATCTTTGAGGGAGCTTCTTGAAATCCAGAGCCTCATCAAAACGTCAAGCTGAGACCCTATGGCAGATTCACCTCGTGCTTTTGGCACTGCTTCTGTTGCATGTCGTCTCCCCTTTTAGGGTCAGATGAAATACGTGTGGCTTTCAGTCTCCTGGCCAGCTTGTGCAAAAGGGCCAGTTTGATCACACTGCTCTAGCATAATGGAAGATCTCTGATGAACCAAGTGGAATTGCACAAAGCCAAGATATGGCATCTAGAGCTTGTTTTCTTTCATGATATCCTCGTAGGATGGAGGCAATTCGGTACGCCCAATGCTGAACCGTGGGGTAGGAGAAGAGGACATCTCCACAGTCATGCATGGTCTTGGAGATCCAGAGAACGGGCACTGAGGTGTTTCACTTGCTGGAAAAAAAGCAAAGCTGTAAGCACAGAGCAGACAGGCATGAAAAGTGAGGGAGGGAGAGGGGTGAAGCTGGGAGGAGCTGCCAAACCACTCGGAAACAAGAAAGGCATGGACATAATTTCTGAAGCATGGCATCACAAAGAGTCTTACCACAAAATCCAGATACAAGAAGTGAGAACAGAGGAATTTGGGTGGGTTTGGGGTGGGTCCTCCCTGTGGACACACTGTTCATGATGACCTAGAAAGCAGGCAATACCTCCTCTGGGAAGGGCTTAGTCTAATGACAGAAGTAGCTTTAGTCTTCTTAGAGTGACTATTGTCTGGCCCAGCCTGCTGATGCTGCTGGCAATACTCCAGGTCAGTGCTGGGTGCTACATATTAGTCATTATAACTCAGTCCTCAAAAGTCTGGGTACTCCTGTGGGAATGCTGAAGGTGGCTGCCACAATCAGCAGCTCCTACCAAGACAAATTTTTGAGAGACCTCAGGATGTATCAGCCAACTGAGCTGCCTGCTCAGGTGGCACGAGTAGACCAGCGTCAATCTGCCTGAGAAATTCAGGTCGTGTTGGAAAGGGCTGCTTGATCCCAGGCAGTGCCTATGGCTGTGTACATCAAGCTGCAAAGTCCCTGAGGAGAAAGTCCTACACCTTCCAGTGTTAGCATGGCCAAGCTCTGACTAGGCACGTTTGGGACACGGACACATAGGGACAGAACTGAGTTCAGCTGAAGGTACAAGTAGGGAAAAGTGGGTTTGGCTTGCTTGATGCCTCCAGTTCATGGTCTGAACCTTCCACAAGAGGTCCAAGCTGAGGATCCCACTGCTAACCAAAACCATAGCATCCCAGGTGCAATCTGGCTCCCACTCAAGCCTAATCGCCTCTTAGTGGGCTACAGGTGGGGTATGAAAGTCAACCAGGGCCAGTGGGACCCTGCAGCAGATAGGGCAAGGACTGACCACAAAAGGCATCAGAGCCACTGAGCGCAAAGACAGCCACGGTGCGTCGGCGGGGGAGGGAGCTCCGCTCTTTGAGCCAGCACTGCAGACAGCAGCAGATCCCGCAGGACAGAATCAAGGCCAGGAAAAACAACATCAGGAACCTGAGGCAGAAGCATCACCATCACCATCTGCCAGCAACACCAACAGATGGCTGCATGTCTTCAAATTAACATATTCATTAACATCTTTTGGCAATAGCTGTTAAATGTTGCGGTTTCCCCATCAGTGTCCTGGACGTGATCAAAGTCCCAGGAAACAAACGTCTCAGTGCTGAGTGTTCAGCACTGAGTGCTGGCTGGAAATTCAAACGTTTCTCCCCAAAATCATTCATCAGTTTTGCCTGGCTCAGTTGTCAGCATACAGTGAGGAGGATATGGATAAATGATTCCCATTAGTCAGTAAAGACAGAACACAGGGACAGCCCAGAAGCAAGGCTCTCCAGCCATCAGTCTCCTTTAATGCCTTTTTCTCTATATATCCATCAAAGAATATTATTTGCCAGACTTTCCCTCTAAAACAGATCTGAAACTTACCACACATACCAGCTGCTAAAGTTTTCATCGCTCTGCCTGAAGCACCTAACAAGGGAAAAATAAAAGGAACTTTCATCATGAGGGGCAGTACTGGCTCCAAAGCATATCTGCCAACACAAAGAAAAGCATCATCAATAAGAAGAGGGTTGAGAAGTTTTCCTCCATCAAGGGAACCCTATTAAAAGTTTTCCTTTGTAGATGGAAACAAATGCAGATGATGCACAAAGCAGCACGCAACAGGTTTGCTTTTTTAACACTGGCACCCCCCACCAGTGTTTGTACTGAAAACCCTAAAGGTTGCCAGCCTCCCTTTCCTCTTTCAGAAGAAAAAGGACCCTTTCCTAGAAGCCCTCATTCCTCTGCCATGCCAGTGTGCCTGGCAGGAGCACAGCATCCCTGAGAGAGCCCGGGGTGAGAAAATGCAGAGCCACACTCACCTCTCGCCAAGCTCACAGTCCGACTCAGAGTCTGCTAACTGAAAACACACATGTAAGTCAGAGAGGGCAGATACCTGCTTTTGCTTTATCATTTACCAGCATCATCACTGATCAAAGAGTGGCAAGCTGGAGAGCAAGAGCCATACAGGTGATGGCTTCTGCAGGGATGAAAACCTCTCCCTGGGGACCACAGAGCCAAGCTTTCACCTCTGTGTCTCTGGTCCGAGCCAGCCCACACCGAAACCTTGCAGAGAGCTTAATAATTTCAATGGTTTGCAGATGAAAGTTAGGTCAAGGGGAAAGCCCTTTTAATTCTTTTTTTTTTTTTTAATGTGAAAGAGGGAAGGACAAGAACAAGGAGACAAAAGCAGGTGTCAGAGACTTGTTTACAGAACCGGGCTTTGCTATTCAGAAATACCTGCTGAAAATGACCTGTGACCAAGTTCTTGGTCTATAGCCCATTTTCCAGTAGCTACTTGTAACTGTAGATGTAAAATGAAGCTGTTTTGTCCAGATGTGTGCTGGGCACAGCATTTTCCTCTTTTCAGATAATAGTGGTGCATCATTCCCAGAGTCAGGTTTCAGGTAGTGCAAATATGTGAACCTGAAACTCGTTTTTCAGGTATCTTTTCTACTCTCCACTCAAGCCAGCTTATTTTTGCAAGCCTCGTGGATCTTGGCCTCAGTTTCAGATTATCTGGGCAAAAAGTGTCTGGCGTGGTTCAGTAGTGTGAATCAAACACAACTTTTGGCTGACTCACTTTAGGTGTGTTGTGACACTTGACTGAAAAAAAGCAGATCAGGTAATATAATTGAAATGACACTGGGAAGCAGAGCAAACAAGATGGAAGACTCCAGATTCATCTCTTGGAGGAAACTATTAGAATGTACTTTGTAAATCATTGCTTTGGACTTCTCTTTTGTGTGTGTCTATCCAAAACAGGTAGAGATTCTGGACAGAGCTCTGCTTCATGTCAAATATGTGCAATCAAGAGGGCTCATATCTCTAATTAACAGGATGGGGTAAAGATTCTGTTGTGCAAATCTTGTGTCACTGTAAACAGCCAGCAACGACCCCACGGATCTCTATGCCACGTCAGACGCTGTGCTCTCAGTGCCTTTTGCTCCCTAGTTCCACTGCTGCTCTCTAAGTATGATTAAGTCTTTCATACAAAACATTACTTATGACATTTCATGAGCTGTTAGAATCCAAATGAGGAACAGAGGAAAAAAGACAGAAGCTTCAACTCTTCCAGATGTGTCCTTCTAAAACTAATTTATCACACATGCATCCTGCTGCAGAATTTTTAACTTCTATCTATCCATCTATTCATCTATCTATTCATCTATCTACTTATCTATCTATATTTCCTCTCCACACCCTCACTGTCTGTCTGTCTGTCTATCTATCCATCTATCTATCTATCTATCTATCCATCTATCTATATTTCCTCTCCACACCCTCATTGTCTATCTATCTATCTTTCCTCTCCACGTCCTCATTGTCTGTCTGTCTATCTATCTATCTATCTATCTATCTATCTATATTTCCTCTCCACACCCTCACTGTCTGTCTGTCTATCTATCTATCCATCTATCTATCTATCTATCTATCCCTCTATCTATCCATCTATCTATATTTCCTCTCCACACCCTCATTGTCTATCTATCTATCTATCTATCTTTCCTCTCCACGTCCTCATTGTCTGTCTATCTATCTATATTTCCTCTCCACATCCTCATTGTCTATTTATCTATCTATCTATCTTTCCTCTCCACATCCTATCTATCTATCCATCTATCCATCCATCTATCCATCTATCTATCTATCAATCTATCTATCTATCTATCTATCTATCTATCTATCTATCTATCTATCTATCTTTCCTCTCCACATCCTATCTATCCATCTATCTATCCATCTATCTATCCATCTATCTATCTATCTATCTTTCCTCTCCACATCCTATCTATCTATCCATCTATCTATCCATCTATCCATCTATCCATCTATCCATCTATCCTCTCCACATCCTATCTATCTATCCATCCATCCATCTATCCATCTATCCATCTATCCATCTATCTTTCCTCTCCACATCCTCACTGTCCATCTATCTACTTATCTATCTACTTATCTCTCTATCTATCTATCTGTATTTCCTCTCCACATCCTCACTGTCTATCTATCTATATTTCCTCTCCACACCCTCACTGTAACTGATTATTAGAATAACAGGTTAAAACCAGACAGCTGATTGCTGTGATTATATGTACCCTGAGTACCCTTCATGGGAGAATGACAGCCTCTGAACTCTCAAACTACCTTAGCAGAGCTACCTTAGCGTAGCTAAACTGCAGCAAAGTGCATCTACTCTGAGGCAATAACCTATCAATGCAGTCAAAGTGCATCTACTCTGAGGCAATAACCTATCAATGCAGTCAAAGTGCATCTACTCTGAGGCAATAACCTATCACTGCAGTCAAAGTGCATCTACTCTGAGGCAATAATCTACCAATGCAGCCAAAGACCCAATTGTGCTCTTCCATGTCACAGAGGAAATAAAGGATTAAGCCAGACATAGCTTTCTCTGGAGCTTTTCTTTGGAGGCCTATGAGGATGATTAGGGGACAGGAGGGCATGGCTTATCAGAAGAGGCTGAGAGACCTGGGGCTGTTTAGTCTGGAGAAAAGAAGACTTAGAGGGGATTTGATAAATGTTTATAAGTATCTGAAGGCTGCCAGGAGAGGGGGGACAGGCTCTGCTCACTTGGTCCCTGGGATAGGACAGGGAGCAATGGGTGTAAGTTGCAGCAAAAGAGGTTCCACCTCAACACAAGGGGGAACTTCTTTACTGTAAGGGTCACAGAGCATTGGAACAGGCTCCCCAGGGAGGTCATGGAGTCTCCTTCTCTGGAACCTTTTAAGGCCTGTCTGGATGTGCTCTTCTGTGATCTGTGTTAGCATTGTCCTGCTCTGACAGTGGGGTTGGACTCGATGATCTCCTTGGGTCCCTTCCAACCCCTAACATCCTGTGATCTTATGATCATCCCCTGCCTTATTTGGAATGGTTGTGAACATTAAATCCTCCCCAAATTCATCAGATTACAACCCCCCCTCCCCAAAAAAAAACCCAAACCAACAAAACCCACACCAAAAAAAAACCCAGCTGACAACTAAACTCTATAAAAGTTGAAATCTTTGCCCCAGAAAATCCCTAAAATTAGCCAGGTCCCAGTGAAGGGTTTGATTACCTGGAAGAAGGTTAAACACAGCACTCCACTGCCTGCGATCCATGATGTGAAACACAAAAATCCAGATCTCTGCATCACCAGCAGGAGAAACGTGGGAAGGCCTTTGTTTGCAGCAGTGTTTTACCCTCTGTAATTTGGAGCTTTTAAAACTTCTCTGCCCATTCTGCCTTCTGCCAGAGAACAAATTATCCAATGGCTTCCTGCGCTTCACAAATTACCGCTAGCCAGGGAAGGAACAGTTTGAGTTTGCATGGACACACTCAAACGGCTGCTAGAAGTTAAATGAACACTAGTTTAAGGTCAGCACCTTGCACTTGTTTCAGTGTTTCCATGGCTGTTCACAAATTCTGTTGCTGAGGCTTAGTTCCTTATTAACCCATGGATTTGTTTAACAGGACCTGCTACAAATGAAGAATCAGTGGAGGCTGTGTGGTGAGGCAACGCTTTCATCGTACGCTGCCTTCACCTGCAATTATGGCATGACAGAGAAAGCAAAGCTGCTTCCAACCATCTCCTATGCACTGTGCCTACCACTTCAAAACTTTGCACCAAGGGTGAAAGAAACTAAAAGCTGGGGTTGTTTAGCCTGGAGAAGAGGAGGCTCAGGGGGGGCCTCATTGCTGTCTACAACTACCTGAAGGGAGGTTGTAGCCAGGTGGGGTTGGTCTCTTCTGCCAGGCAACCAGCAACAGAACAAGGGGACACAATCTCAAGTTGTGCTGGGGGAAGTATAGGCTGGATATTAGGAGGAAATTGTTGGCAGAGAGAGTGATTGGCATTGGAATGGGCTGCCCAGGGAGGTGGTGGAGTCACCATCCCTGGAGGTGTTCAAGCAAAGCCTGGATGAGGCACTTAGTGCCATGGTCTGGTTGACTGGATAGGGCTGAGTGCTAGGTTGGACTGGATGATCTGGGAGGGCTCTTCCAACCTGGTTGATTCTATGACAGTTGCCCTTTGTGGGTTTAATTTGAATTAACACCCTGTGATCCTGTGTTCTGATCACCATAGCTCTGATCGCCACCAAAAGGACAATCCTGCTTTGCCCAGCAGTCAGTAATAGATTGTCAGTGAGGTTTACAGCCTGTGGCTGAAATGCACCATTAACTCCCCTTCTTCCAGCTTTAACACAAAGGGTGTTGCCATGAATATGTTTAGCTGTCCCTCCAGAAGTTAAACATTATGTCGTGATGTTATTATTTCAGTAATGATTGACAAAGCTAAGCCGCTCTTGAGATATACCTCCATGGCTCTGCTTTAACTAAGAGGTCAAGAAGTCTAACCAGCTCTGATACACATGTTCGACCCCAGCTTGTTATTTACTGGTAGAGTTTTACATAAACCAAGTCCAAACTCTGCTGTTCTCAAGGCCCTCTGAGAAAGCATCCCTCATCGTGGGACTAAGTGCCTGTGTTACAGGACAGAAACGGTCAGCGCGCGTCGACGTCCTGCTTCTTCGGATCGATCGCTTTCAACCCTGTCCAACACTAAACTGCCAAACCAATTTCTTAGCTGCTTTCTTTTCTTCTCTCCAGTATAAAAATGTGCACAGCCTCTTTGGGAACCTTGTGACTCTTACAATTTCTTCGAGGAGATCTTCTGCCAGTGGAGTAATTTCACATCTCTTCCTCTCACAATTACTTTCCTCGTGTCAGTGCGCCCAAGGTGCTCCCTATTTAGAGCTAACAAATGGAGCAGCCCCAGTGTTTCATGGGGCAGGTGTCACAATGATCTTTTGATCCTCAAAACTAACACATAGCATTTGTTCTGGGTCTATGTCTGGGAGAAAAAAAAAAAAGGAAGAATAGAATTCCACCAGGGTTCAGCTTCTTGGCCTCAAGGCAAACTGAAGCTTTCTGTTGCTTGGTCCCATAAGGAGGTTTCAGTTGGTGGTGGCAATTTAAGGAGCTTGGCCCTGTATTCTTGGTAACAATGGCAAGAAGAAAGAAATGGCTAAGAGGGGTCCACAAACATCCCTGTCTTTTGATGCAGGTGCCATCCAGACACTGAAAAGAGCAGCTGCTTCAGCAGGAAAACTCCTCCTGAACACAATCTACTGAGCAGCTTACATACATGGAGGTCATAAAGAGCCCCAGTGTTCGCTCTAAGACAACCAAGACCTGACACCAAAACCCATGGCAGGCTGAAACCCCTCCAGCCTTCTCCCTGCCTACTGCAACACTGCTGTCTTCAGAGTTTTTCACTAGGATACTCATCTTCTGAGTAGCTGTGTCTCTAAGGATTATTTCCAGCCTCAGGGAACTTTCTAGACATTTTGTCATTCCTCCAGGTGAGATATATGCACACATAGGAATGCACATCCCTGTGAAAGGTAAGCCCTGCTCCCTTCTCCTCACTGACTTACTGATGAAAAGTTTGCTATCTCTTGCCTCCTCAATCCATTACATCTACCTCATCAGTGGACTTGGGAAGCTGCTCTCTGATAGATTTTAACCCACAGCCATTAGATTAAAAATCTGTTGTTTCCTCATCACCTTATGTCGTTGCTAGGTGACAAATGCATCTCCCAGGCAGCAACAGGGACAATTGCAACATACAGCAATTTATGATTGTCTATTATCTCTGTGCTTTAAAGTGCCTGGGAGTTGATGTGCAGTTCCAGGATCATCCAAAGGGTGACTTTTAGGGTTGCCACAGAAACCACCTGTGTTGAGGGATGGCTCTTGTTTGGCTTCATGAAAGGGGGTACAAGAGTGGTAAATAGGAGGAATTTGGGAGAAGTTGATTAAACTTTTCAAGTTTGATGGCTGGATAAGGGAGAGGTCTGACTTTCAGGAACTGAGTTAATTCTTGTTTGCACTTGTGCTAGGAGCAATGGCCTTTACTGACTTAGGTGATGCTCAATAGTTTTTGGTCATGCTTTTGGTTTGAGTCAAAATTTCAGGGAACACCCTGGGGACCTCTGGGTTCTGGTAAGAGTGGGAGTGAAGTTCTCAGCAAACAGTGCCCCTAGCAGCTCATAATCACAGCTAGCAATTTAAAACTGTTTAAAGGGCTTCCTAAGCTGGCTTCAGAGCATTTGGTGTCTGCTGGGGATGACTTTTGGGAAAGCAAAACAGAATGCAACTGTGAAAGACTTTCAGAAGGCAAGAGAGTGGCAGGAGGAAAGGTGGGACAGACACAGAGAAGGACACAGGACAGGATGGAGAACATGGAGATGTGACATAAAAGCAGGGCAGCTGTGATCTCTACATTAAGGTCAACTGATGAGTTAATTAAGCATGTGTTGGCTTTAATTGGGCAGTGTTTTCACACCACCACCACCAAGTCCACTGGTAGCTCTCCCCCCACTGCTACCCGACTTCACCTTTGGCTTTGTGTTTGCAGCTGCTTTCTTTCCTCGGTATCTGTGCTCAGTCAGGCTGCAGTCATCCCTCTCAGCCTGGCATGAGAAGACTTAGGACAGGTATATTGAGTTTAGCTGAAAAGAAGGGTAAGAGGGAGGACTGAAGATGGAACATTGCCTCTGCAACAGAACTGAAGCAGCTTCAGACTCTTCCTCACAAAATGAAAGCTGCAAAGAGCTGCTTCCTCCCTAGAAACACATTGAGATGAGTAATTCCAGTGCCAGGGAGAGCTATATAAGCTAATGGCCGGTGCTGGCCTGGGAACAAATGGGAGCAAACTGGCCAGGCATAAACTGAGGCTAAAAAAGCAAAGGAGCTTCACCCCATCCGGAGCAGCCAGGCTGTGTAGCAGCTTGTCTGTGGGAGGAATGTGGGCACAAAACCAAATGGCTCCTGGGACAGAAATCATTGAGCTCCCACAGGGGATGTAACCACTTCAGTAGGACTTACTGACCCAGAGAGTCCTCTTCCGCCTGTGGAAACCACTCCAGCTGGTCCTTAGACCCTCAAACCCATCTGCATGTACAGGAGTCAGCCAAGGCAGCCCTGGGCTTGCATTAGCAAGGAAGGATGAAGTCTATAAAGCAAGCCATGGTAGAGCTGGCATAGCCTGTTGTCTTTCAAAAGGATTATAACTAGCTGCTGCTCGCTGATGAATACGACCCTTTGTGAGCCTGTGCAGAGGACGTGCTGCACAGGGGGAAGGAAAGACTCAGGGCACTGATTTAAATCAGTGCAAACAAGGATGACATTGTTCTGCTGCATCCTCCCCAGAAGCAAGGCTTTGCAGGTCACCCTTGAATCTGCAGCTACCACCACTGCTTTGCATGGTCCAGAGACCCCTTTTGTTTGTCTTGGTATCAGTAGGGAATATCCATTAGAGAATGGGGTCAGTAAAGTCTTTTTTGTTTTTTTGCCTGGCAGAAAACTAAAGAAAACTCATTTTTGGTTAGTTTTATTTGTAAAAGGACTTCTCCCATGTGTAAGCATATCCCAGACTGAGAACTGCAGAACGTTTGTGATAGAATTAATGGAGTCCCCAAATCCTGAAATCACACATTCTTGGGCAGTCAAAAATTTAAAGCTATCTGAGGTATAAAGTTGTTGGTTTTTTTTTTCCTTTTAAATTGAGCTTTGTTTCAAAAACTTCAGTTGAATCTTAAAAGAAGTGTCAGAAGAACAGGTTTGGGGCTAAGCCCAGCAGTTGTTTGGTTTTATAGGGGGATTCAGACCTCAGCATCACAATTTAAGATTTACTTTGCCTGAGGAATACCTTACTGTCTCTTTCTGGCTTTGACACTGGGACTCAGGATAAATCCCAGCTCTATCTCTGACTTCCAACATAGCCACAAACTTCTGTATGTTACAGCCCACCTGGAAAAAAAGGAGTGTAAGAGACCTTTCATCTCTCAAGCTCTCCAGATAGGCACTGTACCTCCCACAGAGCACGTTGGAAAGCAGTTCAAAGGGCTGGGTAACCCTCAAGACTCACCCTCAAGGAACAGAAAAGCAGAAATAAGGATAAAGCTGATAAAATTAAAAGCAGCTTGAATAAAAGGAGATGAAGTATACCAGAAAGACAGTCAAAGTAATGACTAGCAGAAACTCTCCCCTTTGGTTTTTTCATGTGGAACTGAAGCTGATTATGGTTAGTTGAGTTCTGAAGCCTGCTGCTGTTCCCTTGTGCTCAAACAGGTCCTCTTATTTTTAGTCAGTTAAAATTTCATAGGTATTTTAATAATTAGAAATTATATTTGGGTTTTAATTATTTTTTTCTTTATTTTTTTTTTTAATTCCTCTATTGCCAGGAGCTAAGAAATTACAGTTAAAAAAAAATTAAATGCCTTTTTATATTTTAATCCCTGTAATTTACTTAGCTGCTGGATGTAAAAAGACAAAAGGAAAATAAAATTGCTTGAAAGCAGATAGAGGCTTCATTTTCCTCTGCCTTTGAATTACTGATAGCACACTGGACACCACATGGGAGGTTTTGGCTGAGAAATTAGCACGAGACTACCTGGCACATCCTGAAACACATTTTCAAGTCAATTTTCCAGGCAGAAGCACTCAGCAATGAACGCTGAAATATGCCATGCTGCCAGTCATTACCAGCTGGCACATGCACTGCTTTGCTGAGAACCAATGGTTAGCTCTGCAAGAGAGGCCACATAAACACAGAGACATCTACACGTTTCGTGGTACCTCCTGCAACACCCAGATCCCAGGCACCAAAGGCTCGATGTGCTCTGCTGTTAAGTGAGGGTTACAAGATAGAGTTCAGAGAGTGGTGATCGATGGTGCCAGGTCCAGCTGGAGAGCTGTGACCAGTGGTGTCCCCCAGGGATCAGTGCTGGGTTCAATCCTGTTCAACATCTTCATCAGTGACATTGATGAGGGCACAGAGTGTCTGCTCAGCAAGTTTGCTGATGACACCAAGCTGGGAGGCTTGGCTGATCCAGCTGCAGGCTGTGAGGCTATCTAGAGAGACCTGGACAGACTGAGAGCTGGGCACAGAGGAACCAGATGAAGTTCAACAAGGACAAGTACAGAGTTCTGCAGCTGAGGAGGAATAACAAACTGCACCAGTACAGACTGGGAGGTGATCTGCTGGAGAGCAGCCCTGTGGAGAGGGACCTGGGGGTCCTGGTGGCTAACAAGTTACCCATGGCACAGCAATGTGCCCTTGTGGCCAAGAGGCCAATGGGATCCTGGGGTGTATTAGGAGGAGTGTGTCCAGCAGATCAAGGGAGGTTCTCCTCCCCCTCTACACTGCCCTGCTGAGACCTCATCTTGAATACTGTGTTCAGTTTTGGGCTCCCCAGTTTAAGAGGGGCAGGGATCTGCTGGAGAGGGTCCAGCAGAGGGCTACAAGGATGATTAGGGGACAGGAGGGCATGGCTTGTGAGGAGAGGCTGAGGGACCTGGGGCTGTTTAGTCTGGAGAAAAGAAGACTTAGAGGGGATTTGATAAATGTTTATAAGTATCTGAAGGCTGCCAGGAGAGGGGGACAGGCTCTGCTCACTGCTCCCTGGGATAGGACAAGGAGCAATGGGTGTAAGCTGCAGCAAAAGAGATTCCACCTCAACACAAGGGGGAACTTCTTTACTGTAAGGGTCTGAGAGCACTGGCACAGGCTCCCCAGGGAGGTCATGGAATCTCCTTCTCTGGACCCTTTCAAGGCCTGTCTGGATGTGTTCCTCTGTGATCTGTGTTAGATAGAATTGTCCTGCTCTGACAGAGGAGTTGGACTCGATGATCTCCTTGGGTCCCTTCCAACCCCTAACATCCTGTGGGGGCACATCTAACATTTCAGCCTGAGGCTTTCTCAGATTTACCAAATACCTATTGAGTGTTGCCACAGTCAAATGCTTATAGCCTTACCTTCATCTTGGATTCTTGACAGTTGTCCTTTGTGGGTTTAATTTGAATTGTTGGGGACTTCACGTGCTGTCTGTCCCCAGCCAAGCACCCCTAGCTCGCCTAGGCTCCAGACAGGGAAAAGCAGTTCAGACTCTCATGCTGCAAGCAGAGCCAGCTCAGAACAGGCTTCAGCCAAACACCTGCATATCCAGAATTAGAGAGGGCTCATATCAGTGCTCATGGATTGAAGAATCACAGAAATATCAAGCTGTCTCTGACATTTCTCTTGTGACAGTTTAAAGCTCAAATGCTCTTCCTGGGAACAGATGACTTGATGCTTGGGGAAAGATGCTGAGTACCCAACTGCCTTGTACTACCCAACTATTCTGCAGCAGCATAGCTGGGAACAGAGTAGGCATGAGAACATCAGTCACCAGAACCCTGCTCTCTGGCCACCTAGGTTAGCTTCTCTCCAGTCTAGGGCTAGGGTAAGAAATGCTATCTGGAAGACCAGATGGAGAGCTCACATCTTCCTCCCTGCTCTCCAGGAGTTTGCTGCATGCATAAACAGGGAGATTTTTTTTCCAGGGCAGGCAGGGATTGCAAATAAATCCACACAAGAGGCAGGAGCAGCATAGTCTTTTCTCCCCCTCAACATGCAAATCATCCCACCAGATTTACTGTTTCACTTAATCACCCAGTTTTATATTTTCCCCAGTAACATGTCTAAAGAGCACAGTCCTGTTTTCAAACTCAGTACATTCAAATAGCAGGGCTCTGAAGACTTCTCCCTTTTAACAGTCCCTTAAAACTCACCCTGTAATTTCCCCACTGACTCCTGTTTCTGGTTCCTCAATTTCCTTCTGGCCAAGCAGTATCTTCCTGTGATATGAATCCACTCAAGCTCATCTCCCTTCCCTAGAGACTTGGTTTAAATTTACCAGAAAGCCACAAAGTGCCCTGAAGCAGGTTTTTATAATCCCCCCACCTCCTACAGGCCTTTGCAGCTCTGGAAGCAAAAGGTGCAAACATTCAGAGCTGCCCTTAAAACAGGTGAGGGTGGTTGCATAGGACCTATTCAAGAGGAAGGCAAAAAATTCTCCCCATTTGGCTCTGCTACTGATCTCTCTCTTCTATAGCAAAGAGATTGCTGGTGACTTTTGTAAACTCCTCCCTTGCATTTGCAGGTGAGGTTTTTGTGTTGTAAGAGAACTAGTGCAGGATGCTAGGGGCTGTATCTGATACATATGAGAGCCTGGACATCAGACAAGTGGCATTCCTCTCAATTCCTTCCAGACAGGAATCAGCATTAGATGTGGATCTATTTTTTATTAGACCTCCCCATTTAAAAAAGATATTAACTCCTCTCCCCAAATCTCTCCAGTCTGCTACAGACATTGATGAGAGAAGAAGAAAATACTTAACTTCCACTGTCCCTTGGGGTGCTTGGGCACAATGTTTGAGCAACAGAACAGACTTTTCTGGGGACTCAGTGGCACCACTGCAGATGGAACCCAAGAATGCTGAAGTTCAGCTGTGTTGTGTTAACCATCTTAGCTTTCACACTTGAAAGGTATGCCCAGGGAGAGCTTTCTAGAGAAACATCCTTGGAGCAACAGAGAAACACCAGTATGAACTCTGAAAATCACAGCTCAGACACCAACCTCATCTCCTGTGTCTTCCTTGAGGTTCTCCTATACATCCCACACTCTCCTTACTCTTGCAAGCCATGGTGTCAGGGATAGAAAGTATGGGCCTAACCCTGTAAGATGCAGAATTCCTACTGCCCAGAGGCAGAGGTGCTGGATCATCCTTGGGAGGAAACCCAAGCAGTCCACTGCTGCCAGTGAGTGCATTACACCAGGGGCCCGACATTGCACTGGCCAAATCCAGCGTGAGCAGAGTGGGCCCTGAATGGAGCACAAGCATCTGTGAATTTACTATTCCTACTTAAATGCTAATGAGTTATTGACATAAAACTTTGGAACATTTTAATTAGTTGTGTTAATTTAGAATTCACAGAGAGCTATAAAAGTCTATTATATGGGATGCTTATTCAAATGAAGCTTGAAATGGCACATGGTGATGTACTAGCAAATCTCCTGCCAACACAGTGAGAAAAAAAAGAGAGGGTGGCCAGGCTTTCAGTGAGGTAGCAAGGAGGTTGGCATCTCTGTTGCACTGGGTAAAGCTGAGAAGCTGGTCCTGATGAGGGAGATGGGCCTTTCCAACTTCAGGTCTCATTTTGACAGCCTCAGACTCATACTGTCCCAACACTGTTGTGTTTGACCTATACTTCTTGTCAGGGGACCATTAACACTTCTTTCTCTTCCACTCAGCAGATCTTTTTCCTAAACCTGTAGGAAGTCACTATTATGTTAAAGCTGACTTGAGATCACAGAATCAACCAGGTTGGAAGAGACCTTCAAGATCATCCAGTCCAACCTAGCACCCAGCCCTAGACAATCAACTAGACCATGGCACTAAGTGCCTCATCCAGGCTTTGCTTGAACACCTTCAGGGATGGTGATTCCACCACCTCCCTGGGCAGCCCATTCCAGTGCCAAATCACTCTCTCTGGTAACAACCTCCTCCTAACATCCAGCCTATACTTCCCCCAGCACAATTTGAGACTCTGTTCCCTTGTTCTGTTGCTGGTTGCCTGGCAGAGGAGACCAACCCCACCTGGCTACAGCCTCCCTTCAGGTAGCTGCAGACAGCAATGAGCTCTGCCCTGAGCCTCCTCTTCTGCAGGCTGCACACCCCCAGCTCCCTCAGCCTCTCCTCATAGGGTTTGTGTTCCAGGCCCCTCACCAGTTTTGCCACCCTTCTCTGGACACTTTCCAGTACCTCAACATCTCTCTTGAATTGAGGAGCCCAGAACTGGACACAGCACTCAAGGTCTGACCTGACCAGTGCTGAGCACAGGGGAAGAATAACCTCCCTTGTCCTACTGGCCACACTGTTCCTGATCCAGGCCAGGATGCCATTGGCTCTCTTGGCCACCTGGGCTCTGTAAAGATATGGGAAAATATGATTTGTCATTCACAAGAAGGAAAGATCCCAGAGAACTGTCTTGAGAGGCAAGAGGTGAGTATTCTATGATCCATTCATTAGCCTCTGGGTTATGCTTTCCATTTGTTAGCCTCTGGGTTATGCTTGCAGAACAGGAAGCAGAGCCAAGTCCTGCTACACAACCTGTTACAGAGTGCAGAAAATGTTTGAAGGTCAGCTCTGTTTTATTTGGGAAAACAGATGGATCACTTAACCTAAGAATGGACTGGATCACCTGGAGGTGGAGCAAGTTTGCAGATGACACCAAGCTGGAGGCAGATGTGGCTGGGCTGGAGAGCAGAAGCGCTCTGCAGCGGGACCTCGACCACCTGGACAGATGGGCAGAGACCAAGGGGATGGCGTTCAATAAGTCCAAGTGCCAGGGGCTGCACTTTGGCCACAACAACCCCATGCAGAGATACAGGCTGGGGTTGGAGTGGCTGGAGAGCAGCCAAACAGAAAGGGATCTGGGGGTGCTGATCGATACCTGCCTGAACATGAGCCAGCAGTGTGCCCAGGTGGCCAAGAGAGCCAATGGCATCCTGGCCTGCATCAGGAATGGTGTGGCCAGCAGGAGCAGGGAGGTCATTCTGCCCCTGTACTCCGCACTGGTTAGACCACACCTTGAGTACTGTGTTCAGTTCTGGGCCCCCCAGTTTAAGAGGGACATTGAGATGCTTGAGCGTGTCCAGAGAAGGGCAACGAGGCTGGGGAGAGGCCTCGAGCACAGCCCTACGAGGAGAGGCTGAGGGAGCTGGGATTGTTTAGCCTGGAGAAGAGGAGGCTCAGGGCAGACCTTATTGCTGTCTACAACTACCTGAGGGGTGGTTGTGGCCAGGGGGAGGTTGCTCTCTTCTCTCAGGCAGCCAGCACCAGAACAAGAGGACACAGCCTCAAGCTGCGCCAGGGGAAATTTAGGCTTGAGGTGAGGAGAAAGTTCTTCACTGAGAGAGTCATTGGCTACTGGAATGGGCTGCCCAGGGAGGTGGTGGAGTCGCCGTCCCTGGAGCTGTTCAAGGCAGGATTGGACGTGGCACTTGGTGCCATGGTCTAGCCTTGAGCTCTGTGGTAATGGGTTGGACTTGATGATCTGTGAGGTCTCTTCCAACCTTGGTAATACTGTGAGACTGTGATACTGTAATAAAGCTGGAGGTAGCTGCTTTCAATGTATAAAGATTCAGGGGAAAGGACTGGGGCATAGCTGAAGACTGTGCAATCCCATGGGAGTAGATGTGTTGACTTGATGGAGGCCAGCCTGGTAATGTCTTTATCAAAAAAACGCAGATACTTTGAGAGTCACTGCCACCACCAAGAGAAATTGGAAATCTCTGGGCAAAAATCTACTTGATAGCAACAAGGGATTGAAGCTGGAAGGCACTGCCAGCCAACTGGCAGGTAGCTCTTGGGTGTCAAATCTTTTATTCCAACCTTTTAAAGCCTATCAAAAGGCTTTACAGCTATAAATGCTCTGTGAAATATGAGGCTGCTGGAAATTACTGAGGACAAGAGCCAAGCACAATTCAAAAAGAAACTGGACATCACCATGGAAAAAAAGAACTTGAGAACAATGAGGTATTTTTTGGAAAGCTTTTCCATTTTGATGTCCAAACTAGATTCACCCTAACAGAGGTGCAGAATCCTAGAATCATAGAATGGTTTAGGTTGGAAGGGACCTCAAGGATCATCCAGCTCCAACCCTCTGCCATAGGCAGGGACACCTCCCACTAGAGCAGGTTGCTCAAGGCCTCATCCAGCCTGGCCTTAAACGCCTCCAGGGAGGAAGCATCCACAGCCTCCCTGGGCAACCTGTGCCAGTGTCTTACCACCCTCACTGTAAAGAACTTCATCCTAACGTCCAGTCTAAACCTCCAGTTTTTACCCCTCGTCCTGACATTACCAGACCTTGTAAACAGTCCCTCCCCAGCCTTCCTGTAGGCATCCTTCAGATACTGGAAGAAACATAACTCCTAATTATTCCCTTGCTTTCCTCTGGCTATAGTGGGAAACAGCACAGCAGAACTGCGTTCAGCAAAGCAATCCCTATTTCCAATTTTGGACTCTTGCTGTTTATGCAGAGCTCGCCCACTGACCCATCTTCCTGTCACAAACTGATTAAGTGCACATGTCAGAAGGACTGCCTGCAATATAAAGCAATCACTGAAAAGGAAAAGGCAACTGGAGGCTATAAAACAAGTAGCTTTTTCCTAGCAGCTTTACTGTGAAGGAGTTGAAAGTCCTGGTAGGGCAGTAGCACGTTTTGGGATAGTCCAGAGAGAAGAGATGGACATGGTTGGGGAGCTCAGCCCAGAAAAAGCATCTGCAGCCTTGTATTGGTCTGAGCATTGAACACCTTCTAAGAGTGGGCTCAGAAAGGTAGGCAGAGCATCACCTCACTGTGTCACATGAAGTTCACCCCAAACCTCATTCCTATGACCCCTGCCCTTCATTGGTGTGTCTCGTTGTTGCCTTACAATAAAGCCTACATGGAGGACAATCCAGCAGAGGGACAGGGACATGCTGCCTGGCCCTCTGAGAGGAGGAAGCAGGCCCTCTCTCATCACCAAAAAGTGAATTGGCTCCTTCTTAATATCTTCCACATGTCAGATTCATTTTGTGGTTTTAAATAAACTGAGGAAGAAAGGTCAAAGCAGGAAGGATAAAGCAGAGACTGGGGTATGGAGGTTGTGGGTTTGTTTTGTTTATACATCCAGTGTGTTGTGAATGAGGAGAAGTGAAACAACATGGCAAAAACAGTGCTGGAGAGTGTGTCAGTGCCAGAAGCATTAGGAGACAATGTTCCTTCCTAGTGACTGGCCTGTGCCTCCAGTGACAGCTTTACCATCTCCCAGGATGGTCAAAACTCTCCAGGGTTGCAGCCATGGTGAGAGAAAAAGCTTTTACAAAGGGATAGATCTTTTCTCACCATCTGTGTGATGGTTTGGGTGTCCCCTGCCCCCCACACTTTTAGAGATTTACCCAGACTAGACTCAGTCGGCTCTGGAAATTTGAATGAAGCTTATATTTACAGCTGGCACAATTTACAAGCAGATATTTACAGTATAGACAGATATATACAGAAATATACAAGGGAAAAAAGGTAATACAGACACAATTCCCCTCCCAGAAACCTGAGTCCCCAGGAGGGGCTCTCAACCACCCCTCACCTTCCCCTACCCCTCTCAACCTTACCCCAGTCCCAAGGAAGAATGGAGGTTCGGCCAAGAGGGTTAAAAAGCAAGGTGAAGCAGCCAAGCAAAGGAGGGTGAGGTTAGAAAGCAAGATGGAGTCCAGCCAGCAGCCTCAGCTTCTCCCCAGCAGGCAAAACTCCCCAGCGAGGAGAAGAAGCAAGTGAAGTAATCTTTGTTTTGCCTTTCTTCTTTACACATCCCAGCAAGACTGTGAGGGAAGTAGACCTCACCATTGTTTTCATTTTACAGCCTATCATCTAGTTCTTCTCACCAAAACATGCTAGCTAGGCTCAAACTAGCACAATCTGGGAAGGCTTTGTACTCCTAACTTTACACTTGATCAGCAAACAGTTTTGCACACCTTGTCTACTCAGGTGATGAAGAATGGCATTTGGCAGATAGCAAATGCACATCACAGCCCATAAATTGCTCCTAAAAGGGCATCACAAATTAATCTCTCTGCTGTAGTTTTGGGGTTTGTTATCTGTGATGGTTTGGGTGTTACCTGCTTCCCCCCCCCCCCCCACTTTGGAAATCACCCAGACTAGACTCAGCTGGCACTGGAAATTTGAATGAAGCTTATATTTACAGCTTAGCTCAATATACAATCAGATATTTACATATAGACAGTTATAGACAGAAATAGACAAGGTAAAAGGAAATACAGACACACAACAGCCCTCCCAGAAACCTGAGTCCCCAGAAGGGGCTCCCAACTGCCCTTTCACCTTCTCCCAACCCTCTCAACCTTACCCTAGTCCCAAGGAAGAATGGAGGTTCAGCCAGAGGGTTAGGAAGCAAAGTGGATTAATCAGAGAGATGGCAGAGAGGCTAGAGAGAAACGCAGCTCAGAGCTCCCAAGCAGAACAACTCCCTTATCTATGTTAGGATTCTTGTTCTTACACCTCTCAGCAAGCCTATGAGTGAATTAGACACCAGCACTGTTTCTCTTCTACAGCCTGTGATCTAATCCTTCTCACCAAAACATCACAGTCTCACAGTATCACCAAGGTTGGAAGAGACCTCACAGATCATCAAGTCCAACCTGTTACCACAGAGCTCAAGGCTAGACCATGGCACCAAGCGCCATGTCCAATCCTGCCTTGAACAGCTCCAGGGACGGCGACTCCACCACCTCCCTGGGCAGCCCATTCCAGTAGCCAATGACTCTCTCAGTGAAGAACTTTCTCCTCACCTCAAGCCTAAATTTCCCCTGGTGCAGCTTCAGGCTGTGTCCTCTTGTTCTGGTGCTGGCTGCCTGAGAGAAGAGAGGATTCTAGCTAGCTTCAAACTAGCACTAGTTTGGGTTTTGTTTTCCCAGGCATCATTTTTCAGTTTAATTTAACATTACTTCAGTTGCTAAGGAGCCATGATTGGAAACTTGCATCAAAAAGGTTTGAACATTAATACCTGGTCATGTAATTGGAAAGTACTTTTTCCCTCAAGCTGAAGTCTACCCTCTCCAACCACGCTGCACACAGAGGCATGGAAATGTTCCCTGTCAGAGACAGTAACGCTGTTTATTAGTCAAAACCTGTAATTGCTGGAGACAACAGCAAGATCAGAAAAGCTTCAATAAAAGTGCCTGGCAAATTAATCTCATTATTCTTGGAACTGAACTGCTTTGCATGCTCTTGACAGAGATATCTCAAGAATCCCCAAAGTGCCTGTGTCTCTCTATTGCATTCCACACCACGATCCTTCTGCTTTACACAGTAATGCAGTAAGTCTCCATCTGGCCAGTGACGGGAAGGGGCATGTTTACTTAGTGATGTGTGAAATGATGAATCAAACTGCAGGAATTTTGGGGTGGGGGGGATTGCAGTCGAGTGGAGAGCCTTATTTTATTACTAGGTCAACACTGGCACCAGAAATCCTGAAATTTTGCACATCTTTCCAAATAATGAGCATCAAATACAGGGAAACGAAGAAAGGAAAGTTCAATGCCGGTTCAAATTTCTGTGCATCCAAAAATGTATCTTCATTTCAATCAAAACTTGACTTACTTTTAATCAAAAGAGCCTGATGTGTCTTGCTACAGAAAGTAGTACATAGTACATACTACTACATGGTAGGCTGAAGATGAGCCAGCAGTGTGCCCAGGTGTCCAAGAGGGCCAATGGCATCCTGGCCTGGATCAGGAATAGTGTGGCCAGTAGGAGGAGGGAGGTTATTCTGCCCCTGTGCTCAGCACTGGTCAGGCCACACCTTGAGTACTGTGTCCAGTTCTGGGCTCCTCAACTCAAGAGAGATGTTGAGGTGCTGGAACATGTCCAGAGAAGGGCAACAAGGCTGGGGAGGGGCCTGAAGAAGAGCCCTGTGAGGAGAGGCTGAGGGAGCTGGGGGTGTGCAGCCTGGAGAAGAAGAGGCTCAGGGCAGACCTCATTGCTGTCTACAACTACCTGAAGGGAGGCTGTAGCCAGGTGGGGTTGGTCTCTTCTCCCAAGCAACCAGCAACAGGACAAGGGGACACAGCCTCAAGTTGTGCTGGGGGAAGTCTAGGCTGGATGNGATTCTATTCTATTGCTACCTCAGAAGACTTCCATCAGGAAGATGAAATATCAGGTCCTGGCTCACTGGGGAGAGGCAGAGACTTTCTGCAAGGCAGCACACAGTGGGTCTGCCTCTGTGAGGGCCAGGGAGTGCATCCCACATAGTGATTTGGGTGTTCTCTGCCCCCCTACACTTAGGAAAATCACCCAGACTAGACTCAGTGGCTCTGGAAAAGTGGAATGAAGCTTTATATTTACAGCTTAGCACAATATGTAATCAGATATTTACAATACATACAGAAATATACAAGTTAAAAAGTAATACAGAAACACAACAGCCCTCCCAGAAACCTGAGTCCCCAGGAGGGGCTCTCAACCACTCTTTCACCTTCTCCCCATCCCTCTACCTTACCCCTTACTTTCAAGGTAGTTTGGAGAGTCGGGTAGGGGGGGTAGGAAGTAGATGGATTAGTCAGGCAGGTTAGAGATAGAAGTTCATGCAGCCCCAAGAGACAGAGAGTGGCTCCCTTATGTGTACTTATGTTCTTGTTCTTATACAACTCAGCAAGCCTATGAGTGCAGTAGACATCACCATTGTTACCTTTTCACAGCCTATAATCTAATTCCTCTCACCAAAATACCCCAGCTAGGCTCAAACCAGCACACCACATGTGTTTGAGTGCCTCTCCTCACTGCAAGGGGAGGCTGGGATAGACATAAGGAATGAAATTACTTCTGTGGTATTGTAGAGCAGGTCTCAGACATACCAGCAACTGGAACCATGAATCAAACCGCCCTAGATTCCAGCCCATGCATGCCACAGGCTGCAAAGCCCACCGAAGGGGTGGACTGCATGGAAGCCCACCATGGGGTCACCAAAAAGGAGCTGAACTGTCAATGAAAGCAACAGGACAGAATGATAGGTCAGTAATTTTTCTAGCAAATTTTCAAAGAAGAAGAATGGTATCTCAAATCCCAGGCTCACAGGATGGTAGGGGTTGGAAGGGACCCAAGGAGATCATGGAGTCCAACCCCCCCTACCAGAGCAGGACAATCCTAACACAGATCACACAGGAACACATCCAGACAGGCCTTGAAAGGCTCCAGAGAAGGAGATTCCATGACCTCCCTGGGGAGCCTGTTCCAGTGCTCTCAGACCCTTACAGTAAAGAAGTTTCCCTTTGTGTTGAGGCAGAACCTCTTTTTCTGCAACTTACACCCATTGCTCCTTGTCCTATCCCAGGGAGCAGTGAGCAGAGCCTGTCCCCCAACTCCTGGCAGCCTTCAGATACTTATAAACATTTATCAAATCCCCTCTAAGTCTTCTTTTCTCCAGACTAAACAGCCCCAGGTCCCTCAGCCTCTCCTCACAAGCCATGCCCTCCTGTCCCCTAATCATCCTCGCAGCCCTCTGCTGGACCCTCTCCAGCAGATCCCTGCCCCTCTTAAACTGCGGAGCCCAAAACTGAACACAATATTCAAGATGGGGTCTCACTAGAGCAGAGTAGAGGGAAGGAGAACCTCCCTTGATCTGTTGGGACACACTCAAATAAGATCTTGCATCATAAATAATGAATAAGCAATAAAACATCCATATGCAGACACACACACTTATACATATGCATTACAAAGAGCTCTTCTTTAGTCATTAATTCTCTTGGGAGCTAGAAAATTGCAGCTGAAAACATTCATTTGTATGAAGAGACAGAGAGAATCTTTTGGGTTTTTATGAAGACAATACTTCTCAACAAACCTCCCCCAGCAAATTAATGTGGGGGTTGGTCTCTTCTGCCAGGCAACCAGCAACAGAACAAGGGGACACAGCCTCAAGTTGTGCCAGGGGGAGTCTAGGCTGGATGTTAGGAGGAAGTTGTTGGCAGAGAGAGTGATTG
Organism: Tricholaema leucomelas; assembly: GCA_013400475.1. Classification (NCBI taxonomy): domain Eukaryota; kingdom Metazoa; phylum Chordata; class Aves; order Piciformes; family Lybiidae; genus Tricholaema lacrymosa; species Tricholaema leucomelas. The sequence goes on along the minus strand of WAAF01018902.1, from coordinate 428,216 downwards.
GCATTGGAATGGGCTGCCCAGGGAGGTGGTGGAGTCACCACCCCTGGGGGTGTTCAAGCAAAGCCTGGATGAGGCACTTAGTGCCATTGTCTGGTTGACTGCATAGGGCTGGGTGCTAGGTTGGACTGGATGATCTTGGAGGTCTCTTCCAACCTGGTTGATTCTATGATTCTATGTAATGTGGGCCATACTCAATACTTTTGTCTAAAAAACAAAAAAATAACAAAAGAGATCTTTTCAAAAAGCAAGGAAATTGGGGAAGAAGAAAAAAAGAAAGCAAATTGGTCTTTTTTAGTAGTGTGGTAAGTTTTAACTTCAGAACACTGCTCTCGAGACCTGACCAATTCAACTCTGGCTTCTAAAAAAACTGTATTGCCCTGGGAGTGGTTTGGCATGAAAACAAAAATTAGGCAAAACTCCCCAAATTTGATTGGAAGTGGGCTTAGACCAAAGCTTCCACTTTTTTGTTTCAACTTCATAGGAAAAAAAATTTCCAGTTCTCCCAGACATGCTTGTGTGTCTGACAACTGCCCAGATGAGCCATGAGCTTGTTCGTGACTTCCCTGCTCTCACCACCAGCAATGCTGCACACAGGCAGTTCCACTTCTGTCTCAGCACTTCCACTTGTGTGTTTCATCTTCAAACCACAAGACCCAAATCCTTGAGCAATAATCTGTGATCTGATATTGTGTCATCTGCTGTGCATATAACAATCAGTCTACTGCATATAACAATAATGTCTACCAGCAGAATGAGTTTGGTGATACTAATAGGTTTTGTTGGTTTGGGGTTGGTTTGTTTGTTTGTTTAAATGCTATTTAAAAATGAAATGTTCTCCCTGGGCATTGGGAGGAAGAGATTGAACACTTGGAGTGATTTTCAATCATAGAATCAAGCAAGTTGGAAGAGACCTCCAAGATCATCATCATTCAGTCCAACCTAGCACCCAGCCCTAGCCAGTCAACCAGACCATGGCACTAAGTGCCTCATCCAGTCTTTTCTTGAACACCCCCAGGGATGGTGACTCCACCACCTCCCTGGGCAGCCCATTCCAATGCCAATCACTCTCTCTGCCAACAACTTCCTCCTAACATCCAGCCTCTACTTCCCCCAGCACAGCTTGAGGCTGTGTCCTCTTTTTCTGTTGCTGGTTGCCTGGCAGAAGAGACCAACCCCACCTGGCTACAACCTCTCTTCAGGTAGTTGTAGACAGCAATGAGGTCTGCCCTGAGCCTCCTCTTCTCCAGGCTGCACACCCCCAGCTCCCTCAGCCTCTCCTCAGAGGGTTTGTGTTCCAGGCCTTTCAATCAAGGCAGGTTTCCTGGCCTTCTGCGGCATCTCCTTAACTTTATCTCTAATCTTAAGCACTAAAGATTTAATCAATCATTGCTTCCCCTGCTCTTGGAACCAAAGCAGTTCAAAGCACTTGTATTTCCTGAATGCCATTAGGTCACAGTGATGAAGTAGCTGTGCCTGTACCCTTAATCTGCTCCTTATTACAAAGCAACGCAAGACAGAGCTGTCCTTGCCTGATAGAGCTCTACCAAGCAAAGTCCCAGACTCCATTCCAAAGACCAGTGATGGGAGGAGGAGAGGACTGATCTTCCACATTTCTCTTGACTAATCTTAAAGGTTAATAGAAAGAGGAAAGCAGATGCCTTGTGAATGATTGCTTTGCATATTTAACCATCTTTCTTGTGTTGAATGCAAGGTTGAGCTGTTCCTTATATTGTTACAGAAACCAGCAATAGGTGATTTTATCCATACTGCCACCAAATTTTATGTACCTTGTGTCTGGAGACATGCTTCAGGAAGAGATGACAGAAGCCACCAGCAATAAGAAAAGCTCATGCCCTTTGGAGATGTGACTGAAATTCACAGGACTCACCCAGCTGCTTCTAGAAGTACAAGTCACCTGGCTACAGCAGGAAAGAGAAATGGAAAGCTGCTCCCTGGGGATTTTCAACAGCTCCTTTCCTTTGAAGGTATATGAGGAGGCCTGCAGGATTCCCTAGCTCTGCTGCACTGAGTGCTCATACTCCTGCTTTAGGCAAGTCTCTAGCAATCCATCTTGCTTGGCTTTTCACTGTCTAGAACAAGCCACTTCTGGAAAGGATGTGCGTGATGGTTGTCCCAGAATCACAGAATCATAGAATCACAGAATCAAGCAGGTTGGAAGAGACCTCCAAGATCATCCAGGCCAACCTAGCACCCAGCCCTAGCCAGTCAACTAGACCATGGCACTAAGTGCCTCATCCAGGCTTTTCCTGAACACCCCCAGGGATGGTGACTCCACCACCTCCCTGGGCAGCCCATTCCAATGCCAATCACTCTCTCTGCCAACAACTTCCTACTAATATCCAGCCTAGACCTCCCCCAACACAACTTGAGACTGCGTCCCCTTCTTCTGTTGCTGGTTGTCTGGGAGAAGAGACCAACCCCACCTGGCTACAACCTCCCTTCAGGTAGTTGTAGACAGCAATGAGGTCTGCCCTCAGCCTCCTCTTCTGCAGGCTGCACACCCCCAGCTCCCTCAGCCTCTCCTCATAGGGTTTGTGTTCCAGGCCCCTCATCAGCCTCGTTGCCCTTCTCTGGACATGTTCCAGCACCTCAACATCTCTCTTGAATTGAGGGGCCCAGAACTGGACACAGCACTCAAGGTGTGGCCTGACCAGTGTTGACTACAGGGGCAGAACCTCCCTTGTCCTACTGGCCACACTGTTCCTGATCCAGACCAGGATGCCATTGGCTCTCTTGGCCACCTGGGCACACTGCTGCCTCATCTTCAGCTACTATCTACCAGCACCCCCAGGTCCCTTTCTTCCTGGCTGCTCTCAGCCACTCTGTCCCCAGCCTGTAGTGCTGCTTGGGGTTGTTGTGGCCAAAATGCAGAGACCCCATTCCAAAGAACTGAAAAACTTCACAGTGCCAAATGCTCTCTTGTCAGGGGTCATCAGGAGTTAAACCAACGATAGTATCTGTCGTAAATACTTTCAGAAATGACAGAACCTCACCCTGCACTGCAGATGTTGAGTTGTGGGCTGTGCCTCACTGTAAATAGAGGCCAACTATTTTGAACAAATAATTGTTAAACTTCAGACTCTTTCCTTTGGGATACTTGCAAGTGACAAGTTCTGCTTCACATTGGCAGAAACTGACTTTTCCTTCAACAAATTAAATGTTTGCATATTAAGAAACTAAATTCTGACACCTTCCCACCAGTTAGGACCTGAATTTACCCACCTGCAGAAGGGAAACTACCATTGCTCCATCCCCAGTGTATCAAACGGATTGCTCTGAGCCTTCTCCATTATGCACTCCTCTGCTGCATCATCAACAAATATCTCCACAGCCAACATTCCTGTGGCCCTTTGGGACTGGATCTGAGATACACAGAACAGAGGTGTCAGCCCAGAGTCACTCTGATTCCAAACCACATAAATTCATTTAGAAGTGGACACAACATCTCTGAGCTGTCTTGCCTTGAATATCTGAAACATTTTTGCTTGGCTTGGCCAAGTAATCAAATAAGTGTTGGCCTCACTGTGCATAAAGGAACACTTAAGCTGGTCCTTAATTTGTAGGATAGCATTTAAGGTTAAATTCATGTTTAAACAACAAGCAATTTTTTTCTTTTAATTAAGATTTACACAAGTTCCCATCTGTAGAGTAAGTGATGAAATCCTAATGAGCAGTGAGTCTAATTCCAATCATTCTGTAATTGAAATAGTGGTGTGCTTCAGAATCAGACTACTATGTTGCCATATAATGAACTAATAAGCTCCAAAGAAGGACTAACAAAGGTCTGTAAAAGACTCTTGTTGTTCTTATGAGGACATGCCTACTTGTGAACACCTACATTTAGTATTCAAACGTGCATAAAGTAACAAATACTATGACATGTCCTAAGATTGATATCAAGGCAATAGTGCTGGTAATGGCTGAAGGTGGAGGGCACACCAAAAAAGCAATGGAATTAATTATTTAGGGAAGAGAGAAGAAAATAAGCCAGAGAAGGCTGCCTGAAGAGATGCAGGAGGTAGATTAAAAGTAGAAAAAGGGAAGTCAGTGGGAGTCTAGACTGGGAAAACAATCAACATCCACCACAATATAGGTCCCATCAGCTGAGACCAGCTCCCTCCACATTCTGATTGAATACACTTGAATCTGGTACTTCATCTTGTTTAAATGACCAGCTCTAATCACAAGCTCCACACATTGCTGCTTTCTTCATCTTTCAGATGGTCAGGGAAAGAAAAAAAAAAAAAAAAAGGAAAGATAATTACAGAATGTTTGTTTAGTAATTGTCTGGTTCTATATTGGAGTTTGTTTCTGCTGCTAACGAATGTGACTCCATTATGTCATTTATCATGTGAACAGTCAGGTTGAGGAACATTTTAAACCAGGAACTATTTTGGTTTGCATGAGAAATAACCCCACAGAACAACTGACAGCATGTGTGAGCAGAAAAATTCCATGCCTGAAAATGATAGGTTAGGTGATTTCACTGGATAAGAAGCTTAAGAAAATCTCTTTTCACCAGCAGAGCAGAACGTTCACGGGGAAGGGAAGAGTTGCAGCCCCATATTTATCCTCATGAGCAAGCCCAGATTACAAGTTAAATAAACTGGCTTGCTAGGAGACATTTGTTTTCTGTTACCTTTTTTGCTTTCATGCATTGCAAGGGAGAAGTTTTATTTAGATCTTGCATGGGCTAATAATTGTACTCTAAGCCTGACCGGAGTACAGATGACATAGGTTGTAATTATATCTCAGGGTGTGGAAAGAGTTGGAAAGTGGAGCTAAGGGGAGGCACCAGACACACATTATGCACAGATACTTCTGAAAATTGGTAGGGAGTCCCATTCTCAGCCAAACAACTCCCCCCCCATGAACCTGCATGTGTGTCAGAAACACTCAATTCCCCATTATAATGTAGCACCAAGTACATGAGTTTCTCCTGACTTGGATCTCATTAGGGTGGGATCTCACACATACCCCCTGCCCAGTGGATAGGTGTCATTATTGGTGACTTGGGCTAAGCCCAGAGAAAAGTGTCTGAGAGCACACAGCCCTGTGAGAACAACCTGGAAATTTCCTCCAAGTGGATTTTCAGTCTTGAAATAATTTGCTAACTGATTGCACAACTGTGGGTTGAGAAACCTGTCTGAAGTGACTGCTCAAAGTAAAAACCATCCATTTTATAGGGTGCCCTCCCAGTAATTCTGGAACAGGAGTTGTTTGACAATACTTTTGGTGATACCTTAAAGACAGTAGGTGGCTAATAATAGCAGTGCCTCTTTTTCCCAGATATATGAAAGTCATAAAAATGATGGTTTAGAGGGACCAAAACTATTTATAAGCTGAAGAAGAGTTCAGTGAAGAGTTCTGACTAAAAAGGAGTGGAGGGGAGAATTTTAGTGTGCTTGAAATAGAAATCGAATCTTAAAGGGAAAAAAATGCTAATTTAAAGTATTTTAAATGTTTGGTTTGGGGTTTTTTTTGAGTGGTTCAAACATGAAAGGAAATCTTTTGCTTTAGGTTAGATTTTATGTTTACCAGGATGAGTTACCTTCCTCTGAAACATTCTCTGACTTAGAATCATAGAATCATAGAATGGTTTAGGTTGGAAGGGACCTCAAGGATCATCCAGCTCCAACCCCCTGCCATAGGCAGGGACACCTCCCACTAGAGCAGGTTGCCCAAGGCCTCATCCAGCCTGGCTTTAAACGCCTCCAGGGAGGAAGCATCCACAACCTCCCTGGGCAACCTGTTCCAGTGCCTTACCACCTTCACTGTAAAGAACTTCCTCCTAACATCCAGTCTAAATCTCTCCTCTTCCAGTTTAAACCCATTCCCCCTCGTCCTGACATTACCAGACCTTGTCAATAGTCCCTCCCCAGCCTTCCTGTAGGCTCCCTTCAGATACTGGAAAGCCACTCTAAGGTCTCCTGGAAGCCTTCGAAGAGAGAGCCCCAACTCTCTCAGCCTGTCCTCATAGCAGAGCTGCTGCAGCCCTCTGAGCATCTTCTGAGGATGGGCAGAAGGCTTCATTTCACCCAGGATCTTTCATCCATGCTATACATAAAGAAATAAGAATACAGAGAAATGTAACTGAAAATAGAAGTTCCCAAGAGCCACCATAGGGTTTATTGGTCCTTTCTTGGTGGCCAGTTCCTCTCTTCAGAAGTTTCTCTGGCGTATAATGAAATCTGTTAAACCTGGGAAGTCGTTTAACTTGCAGCCTGTCGAGCAGATCTTTACATTGCTGGTTAACAACTTGTGAACTTCATTGTCAGATGATACTTTAAGACTTTGCATCTCCCAGCTGATGGCTCTCTGCCATAAGCCGAGCAACTGCTGGGGCTCGAGGCTGCCTCTCGCCCTTGTGAAATTCAAGTTCATTCTTTTTCTGCTCCCCTCACTTTCTCCCTGCAAATTTATGACTTGCTAACAAATGTGTTGCTCTCGATTCCCTCCTCTTCAGTGATCTTTAAGATCTCTCATTTTCTATGGAAGAGGCAGGTGGGTGATCTGCTTCCAAAAAAAAAAGCCCACTTTCCCTAAGTGTGATTTGTTTCTTCAGGCTGTCTATACATCTATCCAGTTTCTGTTGACTTAATTCAGTCTTTTTTTGGTCAAATTACATAGCATAGTCAAATTAACTGCCCTAACCACAGTGTTTTCCTCAAGGTGCCCACATTCCTCTGAGAGCTGTAGGTTGTTGTACCCACACATCCCTGCATCATTCTTCATACAAATTGAATACTTCCTCTGCTGATCTTTACAGATGTTCTCTGAGTATGAGCCACAATTAATGAGCCACAATATTCCTGTGGCTCACTCAGCCTTCAAAAAACTTTGCCTGAGCTTGTTATATGCTAGGAGGCTGATAACATTTACTGCACCTTTTTGCTCAATCTTGCTTCCTGCCACAGGAAAAAAAAAATAGTCTTAAGGGCTTCTGATTTTCCCTTGAAGATAGATGCAGAAATCTAGGGCTAGAGGTTATCAGGAGCAGACCTAAGTTTTACCTCCTGCTTTCACAGAGCTCATGATGACATTTATAATCATAAAATCATAGAATCAAGCAGGTTGGAAGAGACCTCCAAGATCTTCCAGTCCAACCTAGCACCCAGCCCTAGCCAATCAACCAGACCATGGCACTAAGTGCCTCATCCAGTCTTTTCCTGAACACCATCAGGGACAGTGACTCCACCACCTCCCTGGGCAGCCCATTCCAATGGCAAATAGCTCTCTCTGTGAAGAACTTCCTCCTAACATCCACCCTCTACTTCCCCCAGCACAACTTGAGACTGTGTCCTCTTGTTCTGTTGCTGGATTTCTATTTAAAAATGGATCAATCCTGTAGGCTATTTCATCCTTCCTGCATCTGTCAGGAGGCTGCTCCAGAAACTTCCCACCTTGCTGCTTCAGGAGGTAACAACAAAGGGGTGAGGTGGGCCTTTATCAGAAGACACTCATCTCCAGGCAGCACCACTACTGTGGCACAGTGCCAGCAGGGACAACACATCCCCTTACTCCTGCCACAAGACCTGGTCAACTTGAAGCTGCTCAGGGCTGCATTGTGCTGATCCAGCACCCAGGAAATCAATATCAGTCAGGGTGCAAGGAAATACAGCACACTCCTAGTAACTGTGAAATGCAAATTTATTACTCTAAAGTTTTCTTGAATGTAAATCCAGTAAGGTCAATGGAGTCAGAACAAAACTAGCCATTTTGCTTTATCTGTTATGCCCATTTTTAGAATGATGGATAGCAGCTATTAAGAAAAGGGAACTTTCAAATGCCTCAAAACACACTAACATGGAAATGAGCTGCAAGGATGCCAGGAATGGCTGTATGTGTGGATGGGTATTCTGCCTAACCACAGGGCTCAACATTGCCAAAAACCTACACCAGCATGAGCTGCGACAGCTCCATCAGCAGAGTGATGATTAACAGGAGCAGAAGGTCCTGTCCTCTGGTTGGAACATGCCAGCCTGCTACAGAGGATTCCCTGGCAAGTAACAGCATCTCCCTACGTCAAGGCCTTGATAACCTGCAGCTGCCCTCGCCAGGGACTGTGTAAGGTTTTCCTCAGTTTCTTGAGTTTGCTTCTGTTGCTTGTGTAACCTTTCTAAGAATTACACAAAAGGATTGTTTTCCTTCAGAAATCCTCAAATTATGCACAGATAAATCAAGATTCTAAAGGTTAATGTTGCTTCATCACTCTTGAATTGAAATCAAAGATTTAAAGGGCCATTCTGCAGAACGAACTCTCATCTTTAGTGGGAAAAGTAATGCATTACTGATTATTATAATAAACTTTTGGAGTGTGCTAAGGGACTTTTTTTTCCATTCACCTGACTCTTCTCCCAGACAACCAGCAACAGAACAAGGGGACACAGCCTCAAGATGTGCTGGGGGAAGTCTAGGCTGGATGTTAGGAGGAAGTTGTTGGCAGAGAGAGTGATTGGCATTGGAATGGGCTGCCCAGGGAGGTGGTGGAGTCACCATCCCTGGGGGTGTTCAGGAAAAGCCTGGATGAGGCACTTAGTGCCATGGTCTAGTTGACTGGATAGGGCTGAGTGCTAGGTTGGACTGGATGATCTTGGAGGTCTCTTCCAAACTGGTTGATTCTATTCTATTCTCTTCTATTCTATTCTATTCTGTTCTATTCTAAATGACATGATGTTCCCTTTCTTCCATAGCCTTTGAAGTTCATCATCAGGCAGTTATCAGAAAAGTTGCATCTTGTTCAGAAAAAAAAACCAAAGCAAAAACCCTCTTGAAAAACTATTAAAGCATCAAAAACATCCATACAAACCTAAGTCAAGAATAGAAAAGCCTTTACAGTTAGGTAAGATTAGACATGACGTATTAAGACTTTTCCTGCTTTCTTAAGATCTTTTAATTGGCTTCATTAACCCATCAAAAAGTGTTATTTCAGTGCATTTCCTCTTTTGCAGTGGTGTCAGCAGACTATCAGTCAGGGAAACAAGGTGTCTGAAAAGAGTTCCAGAGAAGAAATACAGTCCACATAGAAATAGAATAGAATAGAATAGAATAGAGAGTGACGAGGCTGGTGAGAGGCCTTGAGCGCAGCCCTACGAGGAGAGGCTGAGGGAGCTGAGATTGTTTAGCCTGGAGAAGAGGAGGCTCAGGGGTGACCTTATTGCTGTCTACAACTACCTGAGGGGTGGTTGTGGCCAGGAGGAGGTTGCTCTCTTCTCTCAGGCAGCCAGCACTAGAACGAGAGGACACAGCCTCAGGCTGCGCCGGGGGAAGTTTAGGCTCGAGGTGAGGAGAAAGTTCTTCACTGAGAGAGTCATTGGACACTGGAATGGGCTGCCCAGGGAGGTGGTGGAGTCGCCGTCCCTGGACCTGTTCAAGGCAAGGTTGGACGTGGCACTTGGTGCCATGGTCTAGCCTTGAGCTCTGTGGTAAAGGGTTGGACTTGATGATCTGTGAGGTCTCTTCCAACCTTGGTGATACTGTGAGACTGTGATACTGTGAAGAGACCTGCAAGATCATCCAGCCCAACCTAGCACCCAGCCCTAGCCAGTCAACTAGACCATGGCACTAAGTGCCTCATCCAGGCTTTCCTTGAACACCTCCAGGGACGGTGACTCCACCACCTCCCTGGGCAGCCCATTCCAATGCCAGTCACTCTCTCTGTGAAGAACTTCCTCCTAACATCCAGCCTATACTTCCCAGGGAATTGCCTAGATGACCATGGCTGTATTCAGACTATTTAGCTTTCTCAATTTGCTCACAGCTTGCCACTTCTCACTGACATCAGTGAGCAAGTGAGGTAAGATGCAGCTAATTAATACTCAGGCTAAATTCTTTCTTCAAAGGCTGTTTGAGACAGATGCTGGTCTTGCCCAACTGCAGTACCAACCCAGTGTAAGCATCTCTGCTAACTCCATGGTCAGGCAACTTGTACAAATGCAGTATGTCTGAATGTGCTGTGCAGAAGGATGTTCAGACATTGTGTCCAATGTGTGCACTTGTTGGGGAGATAGCTGCCCAAAGTTGAAGCCTTAAGCAGGATGAGAAGATATTCCTCTCCATCACTGACTGGAAACAGTTTCAGCTTTTATGAAACAGACTCATAGGACTGGAAAATATTCCCGGCCTTAGGCTGTATCAAGACATTTGTGACAGAGATTTGAATGGACTTAGGTGCAAGTCATATAAGGTCAAGTTTCCGTTTGAGAGCCATTTGCATTAGCAGTCCTACCACCATGGTAACACAGAGGGAGAGACACTGATGATATTTAGGATATGAACATGGACAACAGCTATTTGCTACATCCTCGAGAATAAATGCAGATGAACTCATAATGAACCTGAATCATAGAATCACAGAATCAACCAGGTTGGAAGAGACCTCCAAGATCATCCAGTCCAACCTAGCACCCAGCCCTAGCCAGTCAACTAGACCATGGCACTAAGTGCCTCATCCAGGCTTTGCTTGAACACCTCCAGGGAGGTGACACCACCACCTCCCTGGGCAGCCCATTCCAATGCCAATCACTCTCTCTGTGAAGAACTTCCTCCTAACATCCAGCCTATACTTCCTCCGGCACAACTTGATACTGTGTCCCCTTGTTCTGTTGCTGGTTGCCTGGCAGAAGAGACCAACCCCCACCTGGCTACAACCTCCCTTTAGGTAGTTGTAGACAGCAATGAGGTCCCACCTGAGCCTCCTCTTCTCCAGGCTGCACACCCCCAGCTCCCTCAGCCTCTCCTCATAGGGTTTGTGTTCCAGGTCTTTCACCAGCTTTGTCGCCCTGTGTCAAACCTGTGCTTCCAATCCCTCCTCATTGTGCAGGGGTTTTACAGAGGTTCACCCAACATGCCCCACCAGAGAGTGGGATGATTTAAGATCTAGTTTGGACATAGTCAGTAGAGCAAGGAATACAACACCTGTGTTACTCGAGCTCACCTAACAGATGCAATTGCAATTCCCTGTGCATTATGGTGAATGAGCAGTGCACACCTGTCTGAAAGCTGTGTGTGCCTGCACAGCCAGGTCCAGGTTTACTGCTGGAAAATGGTCTCAGAAGAAAATATTCAGCCCTAACACCCATATGTGGGTAACCTTAGCTTCTTGACAGAAGCAGATGGGAGGCTCATGTGCTGCTATGTTAGAAATTTCTGTCATTCTCTTGCTTCTTCTGTGTCCTGTAGCTTGGGTTATCAGGCATGCTCTTCTCAATGCCAGTTAAAACGTAGGTGTAAAACACAGAAGGCACGTTCATTTTTAACTATGCAAACTATAATTATATGTAGTCTAGGGCTTGTTTCCTGAACTAGGAAGGAGGGAAAATGGGTTAGGTGGGTGTGAGTAAAGTAACAAGCAGGAATATGTCTTGTAGAGGTTATGAAACTACCTTGATCTCCCAGTATCAGAAATGCTGGATAAGAACAAGCAGATCAGAAAACTGTATCCAGGATGAGGGTTGGAACAAATACAAAAGAATTTGGAACTGACAAGGGGATAGTAACAAGTTTCTGATTCAGCCTGGGAACTTAGCACTGTGAGCAAAAATAAAGGAGAAATATGAGGTTGCCACTGTATCTTATTGGCATAAACAGAAATGCAATCTTGGGATTAGCAGGTGAGATATTGCTATGAGAAAGGAGGACTTTAATGTCATTGTATGAAGCATCAATGAGACCTCCTCTCATTTAATACTATAACTACTTTTGGTCATCCATATGGACTTTAATCGAAATCAGAGCAGGAAAATGGAAAAGGTCTGAGATGAATTGACAGTCATTTAGGAAGGAAGATTGAAAAGCAAGTCCCATGTAGCTCAAGGGGGGAAACGAGGCAAGAACCATCTCCATAAAAATACCTAAGTAAGGAGCAGTGAGCAAAACAGCTACTGGAATGAAAACTGTTGCCAGGACCAGAATATGTGGGAATAAAAAATAAAAAAAACACAGAATCACAGAATTGTTTGGGTTGGAAGGGACCCTAAAAATCATCTAGTCCAATCCCCTCACACAAGCCCCACCTTCCACTAGACCAGGTTACTCAAAGTCCCATCCAGCCTGGCCTTGAACACTTCCAGGGATACAACAGAATAGAACAGAATAGAACAGAACAGAATAGAATAGAGCAGAATAGAATAGAGTAGAGTAGAATAGAATAGAATAGAATAGAATAGAATAGAATAGAATAGAATAGAATAGAA
>WAAF01018902.1:321732-415825 GCA_013400475.1 Tricholaema leucomelas | reverse complement strand
AGAGTGGGATGATTTAAGATCTAGTTTGGACATAGTCAGTAGAGCAAGGAATACAACACCTGTGTTACTCTACAGGCTAAACACCCCCAGCTCCCTCAGCCTCTCCTCATAGGGTTTGTGTTCCAGGCCCCTCACCAGCCTTGTTGCCCCTCTCTGGACACATTCCAGCACCTCAACATCTCTCTTGACTTGAGGAGCCCAGAACTGGACACAGCACTCAAGGTGTGGCCTGACCAGTGTTGAGTACAGGGGCAGAATAACCTCCCTTGTCTTCACATATTCTCTGGGCAACCTATTGCAGTGCCTCACCACTCTCACCATAAAAAGCCTGCCTTCCTTGTATTTCATTAAGCCTACCCTCTCTTAGTTTAAAACCTTTACCCCTTGTCCTGTAACTACAGATCCTGTTAAATAGTCTTTCCTCATTTTTTTTACTGAAAAGCCTTCTCTAGGCTGAACAGCCCTAACTCCCTCGGCCTGTGCTCTAGGCTGAACAGCCCTAACTCCCTCGGCCTGTGCTCACAGCAGAGAGGTTCCAGCCCTCCAATCATTTCTGTGGCCTCCTCTGGCCCTGCTCCAACAGCTTCACATCCTCCCGTGCTGAGGACTCCAGCGCTGGACACACACTGCAGGTGTTGTCTCACCAGCGCAGAACAGAGGGGGAGATCACCTCCTTCGACCCGCTGCTGATAGAAATGACACAGAAGTTCCTGATCCTCAGGAAGATTTACAGTCTGGGAGAATCTCCCAGAAAGAGTAATGGGAAACGTTACTCTTAGTAATTAGTTATTAGTAAAGTAAACATAAATTTGTTTCAAGTTGGAAGGTGTCCCTTCCATGAAAAGGGTCATAAAACGACACTGGAGCTGACATGGCAGTGAACTGGGCTGTACAATCCAGGCTCCTCCTGTGCTTCTAGCTCTCAACTGCCTAATGGCAAGAGAACAGCAGCAAACCAAGGCCTTTGCCCACTTGTTACCAAACATCTGTGGAATATTCTTGCAGCAGTCACAACGCCAGCAGCTCCAGCGTCCTGGCTAAACACCAACACGTTCCTCTGCTATTTACATCCCCCCCGTGGTTTCACTTAGTAATGCTGCTTTCTTGCTCCCTGCTCAAAAATTGTTGCACAAAGCTGCTTTTTAACTTGGGTTTTGGTTTTTTTTCCACTTAAAAACTGGTTGGTTTTTTTTCTATTTACTGAATTGCTCTTCAAACTGTAGTATAATTCACTCTAGGGTGTAACTGTGTTGGATTTTAACCTGCACAAAAATAGAATGTGTGGAGAGAGGATGGGAGTAAAACATAGCTATACAAAAATAATCCTTATGACAGCACTGAGCCCAAGTGAGCAATATTAGCCTTATTTTAGGGTAGGGAATTGTTGATTCTTTTAATCTGCAAGCAAAAACAGTTTGAAACCTTTCCCAAGAAAATACAATCAGCAGGTGTGCTTTGGGGCTTTGCTATCACCTGTAGCATTAAAACAATCTCTGGAAACTCAGTCTTGAAGCTTAATTCATGAGGCTTTCAATAAGGTCTAAAGTTGAATCTTGGCTTTCTGTCCAAATCAGAGAAAATTAATGACACTGTCCTAAAGACTCTAATTTGCACCAGCAGGCTACAATTTTGGAACAGTATGAATTTCCCAGGGTGTATGTGTCAATGACTCTTAACCTGCCTTACCAGTATTGCAAGAGTGCCTGGATCCTCCCAAACAAGAATGTCCTAACATGTCCTATCTCAGACCTGTATCTGTGGATGGCAGATCTTTCATAGAACAAGGAATTATTATCATTATTAGAATGGAATAGAATCAACCAGGTTAGAAAAGACCTCCAAGATCATCCAGTCCAACCTAGCACCCAGCCCTAGCCAGTCAACTAGACCATGGCACTAAATGCCTCATCCAGGCTTTTCCTGAACACTTCCAGGGATGGTGACTCCACCACCTCCCTGGGCAGCCCATTCCAATGCCAATCACTCTCTCTGCCAACAACTTCCTCCTAACATCCAGCCTATACTTCCCCCAGCACAACTTGAGGCTGTGTCCCCTTGTCCTGTTGCTGGTTCTCTGGGAGAAGAGACCAACCCCCACCTGGCTACAACCTCCCTTCAGGTAGTTGTAGACAGCAATGAGGTCTGCCCTCAGCCTCCTCTTCTCCAGGCTAAACAAGCCCAGCTCCCTCAGCCTCTCCTCATAGGGTTTGTGTTCCAGGCCCCTCACCAGCCTTGTTGCCCTTCTCTGGACACGTTCCAGCACCTCAACATCTCTCTTGAATTGAGGAGCCCAGAACTGGACACAGTACTCAAGGTGTGGCCTGACCAGTGTTGAGTACAGGGGAAGAATAACCTCCCTCGTCCTACTGGCCACACTGTTCCTGATACAGGCCAGGATGCCATTGGCTCTCTTGGCCACCTGGGCACACTGCTGGCTCATCTTCAGCCTACTATCCACCAGTACCCCCAGGTCCCTTTCCTCCTGGCTGCTCTCCAGCCACTCTGTCCCCAGCCTGTAGCGTTGCTTGGGGTTGTTGTGGCCAAAGTGCAGAACCCTGCACTTGGCTTTGTTAAATTTCATCCCATTGGCCTCTGCCCACCCATCCAGCCTGTCCAGGTCCCTCTGCAGGGCTCTCCTACCTTCCAACAGATCAACACCTGCTCCTAGCTTGTTGTCATCTGTAAACTTACTGATGCTGGACTCAATCCCCTCGTCCAGATCATCAATAAAGATATTGAACAGGACCGGGCTCAGCACTGATCCCTGGGGAACACCACTAGTGACAGCTGCCAATTGGATGTGGCATCATTCACCACAACTCTCTGGGCTCGGCCATCCAGCCAGTACCTGACCCAACACAGAGTGAATCTGTCCAAGCCATGAGCTGCCAGCTTGGCCAAGAGCTTGTTGTGGCAGATAAACAACGGCAGACTGTTATTATTATTATCATCATCATTAATCACATCAAATATCACAACTAATATACGCCACCCTTTTCTTATTCCATCTTCTCTGAGAAAAGTGGACAGCAATTATTATCATTATTATTATTACTATTATTATTATTATCATCATCATTAATCACATCAAGTATCACAACTAATATTTGCCACCCTGTTCTTATTCCATCTTCTCTGAGAAAAGTTGACAGCAGAGTTTCGACCGAAGATTTTAAGCACATTTCATAGCATGTTGGAAAGTACAGCTCATAAAATACTCCTTGCCTGAACACAGTTTTGCCTGCGTTCAGTAATGCAGCCAAGTTTATGAACACCTGAGGTAGTTACAGACAAGATAGTTTGGATCCAGGAGCTGTGCCGGTAGCATGGAGCAAAATGTGGACTCATCTGCCCTAACAGTGGGGGAAATTTGTATACGCAGACCTCTGCCTTAAGTTACTCTAATACTTGGATGGATTTGCTTTGAGATGGCTTGAGTAGAGCTGACTCTAAGCGCATGCCAAGCAGGCAGATTTTCAAGGGCATTCACCACCAGAACACGAAAGCTGCTGAGATAGCAAACTTTCTGCTTAATTTTGCTGTGCCAGAGCCCTGGGAAGAGGAGAGATGCAAGGGGAAGAAATATTCCTGCTGGAGCAGCAGGTTCAGCACTGGTTTCCCATGCCAGCTCTTTCACAACTTCTGGCATCGCCAGGCCACAGTCTCTCTTCCTTGGGATGAGAAAGAACTTCAGATGTACCCACCTTGATGAGCTGGAGTGAACTGATGAGGGCAAGGGTCTCCTTTCACAGCAGCAGTATTTGTGCAGTGGTGTCTCCTGTGTCCTTGCAGAGAGATGCATGCTAGTAGTGGCTGTGAATCATTGCATAAGGTGCCTTGACCAGGCCCTGCTCTCCAGGGCAGGTTTGTTGCAGAGAAGCTTCATGGAGTAGGGAGAAATTTTGTCTCCTAGATATCCTGGAGCCACCTCTCAGGGATAACAATTGAAATACTGAACTCAGTCCAGGCATTGTAGCCAACAGTGCTAAGAAGTGCTGCAGCACTGTGATATGATGGGAGTTTCTTTTGCACTAAAGGTTTTGAGTCCAGACTTTGCTATTAGGCTGCCAAGAGGCGACACAAGCTCAAACAAGGCTAGGCCACTCACTTGCCAGGATGGAAGAGTTTCCTGGACCATCTGAAAGGAGAGAGAACTTTCCTCTATGACTGGGGCACTGCCCTGCAGTCCTGCACTTAATTGCTGACCATATTCTGCAGAAGCTGTCAGTGTGTTGTGAAGTGCCATGGCTCTCGTCAGTCTGCCCTTCTCTCCAAGCACAGCACAGAAGAAACGAGGAGAAACTCTGCATTCCTGGGGTGCAAGTGCCCTGCATTTGCTGTACATGTCAGCCCACTTCACTGAACAGGCGCCAAAGGCTCCCCCTCTGCCCTGCTCTAATCAGAGCTCACCTGCAGTGCTGTGTCCAGCTCTGGAGTCCTCAGCATGAGACAGAGCAGGACCAGAGTAGGCCACAAAAACGACCAGAGAGCTGGAAGAGATTGTTTATGAAGAAAGGCTGAGAGAATGAGTCGTTCAGCAGAAGGGAAGGGTCCAGGGAGACTTTATTTCAGCCTTTCAACACTTACAGAGGGCTTACAAGAAAGGATCTGTTGCAACACGACAAGGGGTGATGGTTTTAAACTTAAAGAGGGAAGATTCAGAGTAGATTTAAAGAACAACATTTTCACAATGAGGGTGATGAGAAACCGGCCCAGGTTGCCCAGAAAGGTGGTAGATGGCCCATCCGCTGAAATATCCCAAGTCAGGCTCGACAAGGCTCTAAGTAACTTGACCAGGCTGACGTTGTCCCTGCTCATTACAGGACGATTGCCCTAGATGACCTTTAAAAGGCCCCTTCCAACCCAACGCATTCTACGGCTCTACGTCCCTTGCCGCCTAGTCGGACAACCCTTACTTGAGGCAGCTCCGCACCGCCCGCAGCTGCGAGCCGGCGGCACAGCTGAGGCCAGGAGAGGGAGCCGTGGCCCGCGCAGGCCGCCTAACCCGGCTCCTCCTGCCGACAGGACCCCGCGAACTGACGGCGGACACGGCGGCAGCGGAATCAACCCGCCTTTGCTTGTTCACCGCCCCCTTGCTCGGACTCCCCCGCCCCGGCTGCTGCCGGTTCCCCAGAGTGACGAGCCCTCCCGTGTGCGGGATCGGGGCCGCGCTGCAGCCGGGGGCGGGGGAACCCCCTTCGCGTACGCGTAAGGAGAGCACTCGGCGGGGAAGGGGCGGCCGGTGAGTGCGGGGCGGAGCGCGGACCGAGGAGGAGGAAGAAGAGGAGGAGAGCGCGGCGCATGGCTGTGTGGCCCTTCCGCGTCCTCAGGTAAGCCTCGGCGTGCGGGGAGGCAGGGGTACACGCATGTTTCCGTGGGCGTGGGCGGCGGGAGGGAGGCGCGGCCCCCGGGCCGCTGGCGGGGAGATTCGGTCCGCCCCGGCCATCAACTTTGTCCGCGCTCGGAGGGAAAGTTTGTGGCGGAGGAGGCTGTTTCCAGCCTCTGCGGTGCGGGGGCTGAGTCAAGCGGCAGCGGTGCGCAGCCGGCAGCAGTCCCCGCTCGTTGGCCGGCGGGGAGAGAAAAAAGAAGCGCTGAGGAGAAGCCCGAGGGCCCTTCGCGGCGGCAGCGCCCGGCGGCTCCCGGCCGGAGACGTCTTCGCACGGTGAAAGCGAACGACCTCGGCCGCGTCCAGCTGCACCGGGCTAGGGGTAACGGGAGCAAGGGGCGGAGGCGGCGATCGAGGGCGGAAGCGCTTGTGCTGTTGCCGGAGTCGGGGGGACGTTCCGCTCATCCTTCGGTAAAGAACGCAGGCGGGGTGCAGGCGACTCTGAGCTCAGCCGCAGGTCCGCGGATGCGTGTCCCCTCCGGTTCCGCAGCCGCCCTGCCCGTGCCTCCGGTATCCGAAATGCGGAGCGGTTGGCTTGTGTTCCCGCCTTGGGTCAGGCAAATCGGGGTACTCCTTGCTAGAGAGCTACGTGCACTAGCGAATGCAACTTTAATTTTCATCCCTCTTAAACGCTCGAGCCGCTGATACCTGTGCTGTTGTCAAACTGCTCTTGGAAATGGCAGGGGCGAGAGGAGAGGGTCAGTCTTAAGCCGCAGCAGAAGAATAAAGTGGAAGAGACACGTCCAAGAGAACAATCTGAAAGCCATTAGATACTGGCAGCGAGATGCTTTTAGTCAGTGTTTGTCGAGGACAGCTGCCCCCTTATGTGAAGCATTTTGCGGGGGCATCTGTATGGTAACTGGATGGTGGGAATGCTTTCCTGAAAGGAAGGGAAGGGGGAAACCATTAGGGCTCCAGTGTTTCAGGTGGCTCTTTTCTGTGCCAGTGCCACTTCCCTTGGTTACAGTGGTAGTGCTTGTTCCTCAAGAGTGTGCCTGTACAGTGCTTGGCACAACAGGATCCTGATCTCGGGGCCTTAGGATGTTACTGTAAACTGGATTATAAATGCACTCTCACATACACATTCTGTCTTTCCATCCTGGTCTCTGCTTTGTGAATACCTGGTTAATAATGTCTGGATAAAATCCTATTTTCCCCCCCTTATAAAATGTTGGCTTTTGTTCTGTGCATTTAGTTTTGTTGTCCTAGAAAAGGCTTTTTACTTCTGGATCTGGGAAATTGCAGCAAGCTCCTCATTTTTATTTAATCTTTTAATTATCATTTGTTATGTAATTACAATGTACTATTTTCCTGACACTCCATTTTTAACTGTGTCCCCTTGTAGGTAGGCAGAACTGTCACTGAATTTACACTTGCATACATAGAAGGATCGTGGGGTGCTATTTATTAACTGTGCTGTTGAGAGTCCGTATCTCGTAACTTAGATGGCTGTTTGTAACGGGTTGTTTCTGGCAGCTCTGGAAAATTTGCTTGCTGTCTTGAGTTGTTGCAGGAAAAGCCTTTCCTGTTTGCGTGGAGAGCATCACTCCAGACCAAAGGTTTTCTGGTGGGAGGGCTTGGTGCTGAGAAGGGTTCTGCTTTCTGCTTCCATTGCCTGCCTGTTGTGAGTAGAGGAGGGCAAGTGGAGAGGATTAAGCTCTAACACCCAAATACTCTCCTTCCATTCAAGTAGTTGTTGATGTCAGTGGGGCTATCTTCTCTGTAGGAGCAGTTAAGGGTGAAGGATAATGCGGGACACGGAATATAAGGCTGTGAAGATGCAAGGTGGTGGAAACATGCAGGGCATTGAAACTATCAGGAAACATTAAGCAGGGAAGGTGGGAGCTGTTGCTTTGAAGTGCAGCAGGGAGCTGCGGGGTGAGAGGTTGTGCTTCTGTTGCAGTGCCTCTGTGCAAGGCAGAGGGCAGGTCCGCATGCATGCAGCTCTGCGACTTTCTTTCCGTGACTCTAGATATAGCTTGAGTTCCTATGCTATATGTACACACTTGGAAGAGTTGTGATTGCTCAAGTCTGCTTGTGTATGATCCCCTTAGAGTCTGTGGAGGAGAGCTTCTGTCTGAATACCTCTGGGCTCTCTCCAGACCTCTAGTCTCTGTGCAGGTATTCTACATCCAAGTGTTAGCTGGTGTGCAGTAGGCATGAGTACTGTGCTGGTCCTGGCATAAGTAAGAGAAACTTCAGAGCTTTGGGAATGCTTTGTGGCAGTACATGGCAGTATGGGAAACGATTCCTTGCTGGCCCTAGTGCTGTAATTTTAAGCTCTGAAATACACACGTAGGAAGGAGGTGGCAGAGAGAGTTTGCCTCAGCTTTATTCCTGCAATACCTTCATGTGCTAGGTGCCAGCACTAGGGAAGAAGCATTTCAGTCCTTCAGCATAAGAGGCCAGAACATGTTTTTCTATTCCTTTTGTTTTCACTTACTGTTATGTTTGTATTCGTGTGGTTTTTATTTTGTCGGGCACACAATTCATATTCTTTCCTTCATCTATCCCAGGTTCCCCACAGTTGTCAAATGCCCTCCTGTTTCAGCAAGACTCTGACTTGAAAACTTGCCATGAAGACAACCTTTACAGCTGGTGGTGTGGGAGAGGTGATGTGCCAGCTTGGCTGTCATAGCACAGGTTGCATTAGCAAGGTGGAACAGCTAGGAAGATTAAAACCAGCGTGTGAATGTGCTCACATATCTGTGAGCATCTGTGCTGTCCAGTCTTTCTTTTATCATACAGCAGTGGGGAATGCTTTGGGAATAAAAACAGATACATGGAAAAGCCAATATAAGCTGAAATCTGTGAACAGCACCACGTTATGTGGGAACTGAATCACTTTCTACAGTGGAGCTTACAGTTCAGACATTGCTGGCTGCTCTTCTTCTTCCATTGCTTTTCTTGTAACTATTTGGGGGGTTCTCTGTCTCTGTAAGCACAGACAGAAGCTGTCTCCTCTGTGCCACCAGGCTGATGCAGCCTGGACAGTTGCATTTTTGTACACGGCACATGAGAGCTGGTGCTCCTCTGGTTATGTGAGGTGGGCCAGCTGCAGAAGCAGAAGGAAGGCAAAGCTGGCTGTCATGTTTGCCATGCTTCACCTGACCCCTCTCTTGTGCCAGCTCTGCAGCCTGGGTGTAGGTCGAGGGCCCACCTGCAAGTGGGTTTCTTCCACAGTTTGCAATTGCTTTGTTCTGCTCTGCGTCGGCAAAATGTATGGCTGCAACTTGGTCACTGCTAACTGGAACAAAGCAGCTTCTTCTTTTGGGAGGTATTTTAGGATCTCTTCCCTCAACTCCAGTATTTTTGCAAAACAGAAGGCTAATCTGGCGTTTCTCAGCCGCAGTGTCGCTATGTGTAGGGCTTTTGCATGCCAGATGCACGCTCAGAGAAAGTGCAGAAAGAGGAAATTAGTTCAGATGTTGGCTATGCTTTGGGGAATTTCAATTTTAGCCAATGGGCTTCTGAACTTCAACCTCAGAGGTCCCCATGCAGCATATGCACAGATCATGGTACTCATAAATTCAGAGTCTTATTTGACTGAAAATTAAAATATAGAACAGAATCTGCAAGTGTACATATTTTGTTGTAGGATTGCTTAAAAATAGTTGCTGGTAAAACAAGATAACTACTGCAAATGAAGAATTGTATCTTTAGTCAGCCTCTATTACAAGAGGGATGTGGAGATGCTGGAGCGTGTCCAGAGAAGGGCCACGAGGATGCTCAGAGGGCTGGAGCAGCTCTGCTGTGAGGACAGACTGAAAGAGTTGGGGCTGTTCAGTCTGGAGAAGAGGGGGCTTCCAAGTGACCTTCTTGTGGCCTTCCAGGATCTGAAGGGGGCCTATAAAAAAAGCTGGGGAAGGACTTTTTAGGCTATCAGGAAGTGGCAGGACTGGGGGGGAATGGAGCAAAGCTGGAGGTGGGTAGGTTCAGACTGGATGTGAGGAGGAAGCTGTTCAGCATGAGAGTGGTGAGAGCCTGGAATGGGTTTCCCAGGGAGGTGGTTGAGGCCCTGTGCCTGGAGGTGTTTAAGGCCAGGCTGGATGAGGCTCTGGCCAGCCTGATCTAGGGTAGGGTGTCCCTGGCCATGGCAGGGGAGTTGGAACTAGATGATCCTTGTGGTCCCTTCCAACCCTGACTGATTCTGTAATTCTAATTCTTTGTTAATTTAGCAGCTCTCGGTTTTATCACACGGGGGTGATATCCCCAGGAATTCCTCTGACACAGGTTTCCCCTGTCTCTAAATGATTATCCAATTACAATTTTTTAAGGAAAATTACAGCAAGGATAACTGGCTAAAGATAGAAGACTCTCAGAGTGTTAGGGAAAGAGAAGGAAAGAGTGTGAGTGACAGCTCCATTTCTCATTTGAGGAATATGAGAATTATACAGATCCTTATCTTTTGCAATGAGCATTCCTGGGTTTGGGTTTTTTGGTGTTCCTCCCACCCTGTTCCCCACTTTTGTTATGTGACAAGTCCATACTTACACAAAAAAAGTAACAATTCTTTGGAGTCTTTTTAGATTTACATCTGTTAACAAAAAGTGACTGTTGAAAGCTCTGTTTGGCACAGAGAGTAAGAATCCTGGGCCGAGCCAGGGGAGTGGTAGGTGGCTGCTTTTCCTTGGAACACCAAGAAGGTGCCAGAGAGCTGTTATCTTGGAAATCCCACCTAGAGTGTGGATCATTAAGAGCTACCAACTCTTCCCAGCTCTCTATAGGTATCCACAGAAGGAGATCATATTATCAGACCTGAAAAGAGAACTGGATAGTCATACATGGACATGTGATGGGAATCATGACCATGATCATGTCCATCATTGGTATTGGGATCCCTGAGTTGGCATAGGAGAGCATCCAGTTGATTCAGAAGCATTTGAGACTGCCTTCAAGCTCTTTTACTCTTCTTTATTGCTCACAGCTTGCTTAGGCATGCCTGGGCAATCTCTACTATATAACCCTTGCAGATTTGGAGCTGGTCTTCAGCTACAGCTAGTGTGGCTATGGGTCACTGGATTGTCTGGGCACCATCTGGGAGCTCTGCATTGCAGCCTGGAAGTACCATGGTAAGAGGCTGGTTATTAACTTGTAGTGAAGCTCCTTGGACAGTTTTGTGAGTGAAAGGCAAAGATACAGCATAAATTGCACACTCATGCAAATACTTTAGAAGCCTCTTCAGCTTTACTGAGTTGAGTGGTTAAAAAAATTAAAAGTTGTAGGTTTAAATACCTGTATCAGGAACAGTGTGGCCAGCAGGACAAGGGAGGTTATTCTGCCCCTGTACTCAGCACTGGTCAGGCCACACCTTGAGTGCTGTGTCCAGTTCTGGGCTCCTCAGTTCGAGAGAGATGTCAAGGTACTAGAACGTGCCCAGAGAAGGATGACGAAGCTGGTGAGGGGCCTGGAGCACAGCCCTGTGAGGAGAGGCTGAGGGAGCTGGGGGTGNAGATCATCAAGTCCAACCTGTTACCACAGAGCTCAAGGCTAGACCATGGCACCAAGTGCCACGTCCAACCTTGCCTTGAACAGCTCCAGGGACGGCGACTCCACCACCTCCCTGGGCAGCCCATTCCAGTGTCCAATGACTCTCTCAGTGAAGAATTTTCTCCTCACCTCGAGCCTAAACTTCCCCTGGCGCAGCCTGAGGCTGTGTCCTCTCGTTCTGGTGCTGGCCACCTGAGAGAGGAGAGCAACCTCCTCCTGGCCACAACCACCCCTCAGGTAGTTGTAGACAGTGTTCAAGAAAAGCCAGGATGAGGCACTTAGTGCCATGGTCTAGTTGACTGGATAGGGCTGGGTGCTGGGTTGGACTGGATGATCTTGGAGGTCTCTTCCAACCTGGTTGATTCTATGATTCTGTCTCTTTAACTAAAAAAAAATCTGCTATGTGTTGGTTTTAGGCTGTTTTGCTTAATCCCTGACGTGACTGAAATAAAAGTGCACTGAAATACCTTGACTCTCTTCAGCCTCATGCTATCCACTTAAAGGGATATGATATTTTCAGATGTTCAGATAGTAATTCTTATATATTTGATCAATTTATATGTAATAGCTTGCAGAACTGTGACCTAAATGTTTATCCTTAGTGCTGACAGGATGCTATGGAGCTGTTTAACTATATATTTATAGGGATTATGCTGCATGGTGAGAAAGACATGATGATGTTTTCTTCTCAGAGGGAATTTTTGCCTTTTGCTGCCTGTGATGTGTGCTTATAGTTGCCTTTTAAAATCATTTTACCTTTTGTGCTAGATGTAAACAAAAAGCTAATAACAGTTCATCTCAGTGCAGGGGAATGAACTCCTGAAAGAGTGAAAAATAACTCCCATCTGTTACATTTTTTTTTTACACTGCATTTTGGGGTTTGCCTTCTACTCGGAAGGAAGCCAGAACTTATCTCGCTCAGTTTAAGGTTCTCCTTGCAATATTTAAACTAGATTTTTAATTGTTAGAAAAACAAACAAATGGCAATAGCTTTTCAAATTATGTTTGACCTTGTTCTTAATGTGCTGGTAGCTAAAACATGAACAGCTAGCTGAAATTCCACTACCAGATTCTAGAGGAGCAAGTTTGAGACCTTATTCTGGACTGAACAGAACTGAAATTCCACTACCAGATTCTAGAGGAGCATGCTTGAGACCTTATTCTGGACTGAACAGAGCTGAAATCCCACTACTAGATTCTAGAGGAGCATGCTTGAGACCTTATTCTGGACTGAACAGAGCTGAAATTCCACTACCAGATTCTAAAGGAACACATTTGAGACTTTATTCTGGAGTGAATAGAAATGAAATCCCACTACTAGGTTCTAGAGGAGCATGCTTGAGACCTTATTCTGGACTGAACAGAGCTGAAATCCCACTACCAGATTCTAGAGGAGCAGGTTTGAGACCTTACTCAGGAAAAGCATCTGTTTTTCAGTATATTCCATTTCTGTGATCCTTGCTTGCTCTCTGTGTCCAGCCAAGCAGCCCCCAAATTACTTATTCCAAGGTTAAATACTGCTTAAATAGTTAATATTTAAGATCGGCTCAGAACCCAAGTTTTACTTGGTAGATACATTTAGTGTCATCAGATCCAGTGACTGCTGAGCTCAGGGAATTAATCTATACTTTGCATTCATATGCTGTCTTTCATCTTGGCATCTCTGAGCACAACAATGTGCAGTTCTGGTGTGAGGTGTGGAGAGGCTGTTATAAATGTGGCTGGATAAACAGAGGCATAGATTTCAGAAGCCTCTACTGAAGTGCTGTGTTCAGGGCACAGCCCTTTATAAGCTCTCTGATGCCTGATTGTCAGGGAGGCACTACAGTTTTTCATGCACTACAGTTGGTAATTGATGCCTCTGTAGGTTTCAGATAGGTTAACCAGAAACTCACTGCTACCCTAAAAGAGTAAACTCTTCTAAAATCTTCAACTGTAGGGACTTACAGGAGCATAATAAGTGGCAGTGACAGAAGCCCAAATGTCTCATTTTGGTTTGGTTTTTTTTTTTTTTTGAGGTTAGCCTTATTGCAAAAAGCAAATCTTGCCTCCATCCCACCTCAGTTAACATCCAGGGCCCCACCTGCATAATACTATTAGCAATCTGTTGATTCAATGCTCTCTGATCTGTAGAAAGTACTTCTTCTGACAGTAAGAGCCATACAAATTCACTCTAATACAAATAATTGGATTTATTCTGTTGAGAAATAGCTTCCTCCCCACTCTTCCTTCAACCTCAGACACCTCCCAGCCCTTATATGTAAGGAGGCATCCACATAATGGAAGGATGAATGTGTTGCTCCCAGTGTGGTAAGGCTGTGAAGGCTTGTAGGCACCCAGCCTCCTTGAACCAGCACAAATGCACTGTTGGATCCCAAAATGTCTTGCTGTAGCTAATTGTACTGTTGCAGTTGAGCTAGACAGGGCTGATAGACTGGGGTGAGTGAAGGACATGGCAAAACTCAGACTCCAAAACTTCCCCATGGTCTGAATTGTCTTTTCCCCTCCTCTATCCTTTTGCAAAACTAGGTGCAACCTCTCTGCATTTACCTTTCTCTACCTTCCTTGTTCTCTTTTGTGTTGCTGTGTGGACTTCAGAGAGACTCTGCTTAATTCTGTCTCATTGTAAGGTTTTGCACATGCAGACACCTCTGACCCTAGGCCATAAGGAGGTGGGAAAGCTTGTTTCGGGCTTCTGGCATCTTCCTCTTCTGTTGCACAGAGGAGCTGTGTCTTGACATTTCAGCCATGCCCAATAGCCCTGTCTTGTGGCTACCCAGGAAAGCAGGTTTTTTTCCCCTCTCCTAAGGTTTTTTTTTTCCCTCCTCTTGTGTGCCAGGTACAATGGCTCTGTAGTTGTTGACAAGAAGTGTTGAAGAGCAAGAGGGAAACTCAGCTTTCCAAAGACACTGAGTGATTGTCTTCTCTCAACACAGACGTGAGCCAGCCTAAGGCTAGGGTCAGTGCAGATTTTGGGTTATGAAGGCATCCACTTCTTGGCATTACAGGTGTTCAGAAATGAACATTTTAGAGACTTTAAAGATTTTTGCCCCTTTGCAGCAAGGTTTTAAGATGTAGTGGTATTTCCTTCTACCACTGCTCCTTGTAGCCTTTGGAAATGTCAGCAGTGCATATATTGCCTCTTGTTTGTCATTCAGCTGAAGGAATGAATTCATTGTCCTCATGAGATCAAACATATCCCCCCCAAATAATTAATATTGATAACCATCACAGTATATTGCTGCTTGCAGCTCCCTCTCAGCCTTCCCACTGTGTAGGTGCTGTGGGTCACAAAGCAAATCTTCTTGTAGGAAGCTCCTGGCATTGTTTTAAGGTTGAATTTAAAACTGCACTGATAGGGTCAGCGTAGGCAGAGCCCAAGCAAGTTCCCAGTTGTGGTGCAACCTAATATTTGCAGAAGGAAATGTTAGACATGGGCACCAAATGTGATACAAATGACATGGGAAGGATTGTCTCATTCTCTCTTCCTTCTTTTTTTTCTGTCTGTACCCAGCTTTTTCTAGCCCACTTTGCAAAGTGTAGCTGTACTGTGCAGACTAGGAAGGGACAGGCACACAGAAGAAAGTTGCTTTGGTAGTCACTGGGAGGACCAAGTGGGTGGGTTGAGAATGTGGAGGCCTGTGGGAGGGCTTGAAGGACCTCTGGAGAGCTGCTTGTAAGTGGAGCATTATCCTGTGGGAGGCAGGTAGGTCCTGGATTTTAAGTGCCTTTGCTGTTCCTTTCTTGATTGCATTAAATTTTGCTGTGGGTTGATGTGTAAAACATGCTTACAGAGCAGCCTGTCTGAGCTGGAGGAGAAGGAATCTTCGTATCTTACTCTTGCTTGCTTTTTCTTACAAGGCTAAATGTGATTAACTTAACATGATTAGTCTAAGTGCCAGGTTTGCAAACACTGTATGGCCCAAACTTGAGAAAGAAAAGCTCAGCTGATTTATCCTTGAATGTGTTGCTTGTCCCAGGATACCCAGAGTCACTTGAGGAAGTCCTCCTCCACTTATGCAGTGGGAGATCAGGCCTTTACCACTGGCAGCAGCATGAGTAAACCTGCCAACAGTGCTGGAGATGTTGCAGTCTGCCTGGGGATTTTGTGGCAGTGTCACACTGAAAGAGATGCTTGCAAGGAGGAGTGAAACAGTGATCTGGTACTCTGGAGCATGGTGGTGCCTGGAGGCTTTTTACCTGTTGTGTCTCTCTCCGGGGAAACAAGGAGGGGAAGATGTTAGCTGAATATAGAGCAGCCACCCTGGGAATCTGATCTGCAAGCACTGAGGGCTATACAGGGAGGAGATGAAGTGAAAGAGCAGGTATGTAGCTGGCAGTAGGGACTTGAACTTAAGAAAATAAATTCATGATGTGTTTTTTGAGACTGAGAACCTACTTTAGCTGGTGCTCATTAGAGCTGGGTGCAGTGGGGCTGCAGAGCACTGGCTGTGCCAGGCTGTTCCTGCGAAGCGATGTCTCCTCTGGGAGAGCTACCCTGGGGACCAGAAGTCCCAGAGTGATCCTTCGAAAGGCAGTAAGCCCAGCTGATAAACCTGCTTGAGTTTTTATCATGTCCTCTGGATTGAGAGACTTGGGCTGAGCTAGCCTGGGGTTGCTACACTGCAATCTGTTGCATGACGTGGATGTGTTGCTCTATCTACAGAGACAGTGGAATAAGCTCTTAGAAGGGGCAGTGAAGTTGCTTACATCTAAAAGCCATTAAAAAGGTTAGGAGGCTGAATGTGTGAATTAAATGTTCACTTTCAGGTGTCTCCACATGTTTCATGAGAGCAATTGGAACTCTTGCAGCGAGGGAGGAATCTCAGTCTGGATTCTGAAGTTTCCTCAGGTCTTTGAGCCATATTTGTTGCAGGTTGCTATTTTCCTGTGCAAAGCTTAGTTTGTCAGTTTAGTTCCTGGTAGCACAACATGTGGGCATTTCTCGGAGCTCTCCTTTCACTCTAACATTGCCGTCTGAAATAGAAGCATTGTGTCTGGCTTCATGGAAGGTCTCAGCTCTTTGAAGCTCTGTTGGAAGCTTTTCATTCCCTGGCTATTCAGACTTAAAAAATAGACTGTCTTGGCAGGATACCTTTTTCTTGAGCACAGAAGTGCTCTTGTAGGTTGGTGTTTGAACTGCTCCGTGGCCAGTGTGTATGAATTTGTAATCTGTGCTCTTTGATTTCATAGCTGTGGCTCTACTTGCACCTCTCAAGCCCACTACATAGATCTCTTGGTGATAGTCTCAGCTGTTTGTCTTGTCCAGGTGTGCATATATTTCAAAGAGGCAGCAGATTATTGAGGTAGTTTGTTTTACATGTATAAAACGCAGTGTGCTCTGCCTGCCAAGCAGCTGCCAGGGTATGATCGGCAGCATCCTGGGCTCCAGCAGAGCAGTGTGCAAGATCTGTAGTATTTCTGCTTTGCCAAGCCCTGAGAAGACTGCAGGAGAACTACAAAGGGAAGGAGGGGGGAATCTTGACTTTCTTCAGATCTGTTTTCAGGCCCTCTCTCTTACATACCTAGATTTCACTTTTTTTCCTTCTCTCTTGAGGAGGAATTCCAATGAATTCTGATTGTTAGTGTTAAATTTCTTGAGTCAAAGGGACACCAGGAGAAGATACATCAAAGCCAATAGCAGATCACAAATTCCCTGCTTGTCAGTCACCTCCATGTCCCAAACATTGATACTGGCAAAGGCAAATCTTGCAAACAGAGGCAAGTTTTGCATTACCAAGGAAGCTCCCAGAAATGTCTAGCTGTGACTGAACATCTCGCTGCTTTTCCCTGAGCTCTGATGCCTGCTCAGCCTATGGGAGTCCACGGTGTGCTTTGAAGGTCAACCTTGCTCATGAAGCATGTGCTGCTGTGTTCAAAGAGGAAGAGCTTGAGACCACCTCCCAGGGTGACCCTGGAATGACAAGCTGCTGGGTTTGTTCATTCCCATGTAGGGGATTTAGTAAGAAGTAATTATTGAAAAGCCAGCAGACTGCAGCTGGGGAGGGGCAGTGGTGGGTGACAGGCAAAGGGAGCCACTTCAGATGTGATGCCTAGTGGCATGTCCTCAGCTGGGAAAGAATTGTCTGAGTCACTGACTGAGGAGACTGTGTCCAGATCTTTTAAAATTTTGCTGATTTTTGTGTTTTGTTTTGTTTTGTTCTCTCTTCTGGGTGCTTGATAGACCTGGGTGTAAAAGCTCTGTGTGAGCACTGTAGCTCCCCAGTGCGAGGAGCCACTGCTTCCAGGTCCTGTGTGATGTTGACCAGATCTAGCCAAGGAAGACAGAAGGTTCTTTGTGCTAGCAGTGGGGGAGACCTCTAACCAGGGCAGTTTTCCATCTGACTCCCACTAGTTTTAATATTAATTTTTTTTCCCTTCTGCAAAAGCAAGTGTTTAATATCTGCTGTGATTCTAGCTGGCACTAAAGTTTGCCTGATCCAATTGGAAATGTTTCCTTTGATTCTGGTGATATAAATTGCCTTCATAATTGAAATGTTTCAGCCCACTCTGCTGTCAGGCATGTGGCAGCCTGGTGAGTGCAGCTACCTTGACACAAGTGGGACTTTCAGCATCAGTCTCACAGGTCCCCTGCCTTAAGATGCGCTGATTGGGTTACAGTTCATTGCTCCTGCGATATCCCTGATTGCAGGCCAGGCTTCAGTCCTGACTGATTCCTGCTGATATGTGCCTGGCTGTTAGAGAGCTGCTGCCAAGACAAATTGGGCTCCTTGCCCTTAGGAGAGATGTGAATGTTTTTCTGAGAACAGCACTGGGGGCTCTTTGATGGTCACAGTGCCTGGGTTTGAAGGGACAAGTGTGGCACAGCCTGAGAGCAGGGAAGGTGCTCTGAGCTGCGACAAACTGCTGCTGGCTGGCGAGGAAAATTTTAGTGACCATGCTAATTTGTCCTGAGGAGGAAAGGCTGGACTTCTGAAACCCATTGCCTGTCTCCAGAGATTTCAGTGTGATGTGAGATTGCTCAGGAGGGCTGTCTGCAGAATGGGCCAGCTCACTGCAGGAGCAGCTCTTTGGGTTGGGGTGGGTGTGGGCATGCTGACGCCATAGCAAAGGGCAGCGCCGTGCAGTGCCCAGATGGCCTCCGGAGGACAGACAGGGTCAGAGAGATGCAGTTCAAATCTGAGCTAAGTGGCACCGAGATGGTTTATGCTACAGTAATTCCCTGCTTTGTACCACTTATTCGTGCACATACTGAAAGGCAGAGTGGTTCCTGGAGGGCTGAAGGGCCTTTTCCCACTTTCCATTAGTGTTTTTGCTATTGCTTCTCTGCAGCTGCCTTTGCAAGCTGCCCTTGGTCTGCCTTTTGGATTCTTTGGATTTACTTGGGCTGTACACCTATCCTCTCCACACAAAAACCCAGCAAACTCATCGAGCAGCCTTCTCCAGTGCTGTCGTGTGATGATGCACAGACTCGGAGCTTGTGAGCAGGCAGTGGTGTGTCCCTCTCCTGAGTGCCAGCCCTGCTCTGCAGCCCCTCAGCCTTCAGACACAGGTCCATGTGGCAGGTGGCCCTGGTTTTGCTATCCTTCTTGTGTCAGCATCACTTTTGCTGGGTTCGGTCCTTCATTCTCAAATGCTTTTGACTCAGAGGAGCTTGGGACAGAATTACACAAAGAAAATAATATATAAACCCTGCTCTGGCCACTGTTATTTTTTTCCCTTCTTTATAAAACTGTTTTATTTAAAATGCCCTTTTAGCTGGAGCACTTAGTAGCAGGGGTTTGAAAGCTGCTTTGGTTCTGCATGCCATAGTGTGACTTCTGAGTAAAAAGCAAAAAACCTGTCAGCTCTCCCTAGGTGCCTGTGGTTAGGAGGGACAAAGGCATTTGCTTAGAAAATGCAGCATTGTTCTGTAGGATTGGTACAATATCTTTGAGAAGAGGCATGTGGTTGTTGCATTGTGTCCAGTTCTGGACCCCTCACTTCAAGAGAGATGTTGAGATACTGGAAGGTGTCCACAGGAGGGCGACAAAGCTGATGAGGGGCCTGGAGCACAGCCCTGTGAGGAGAGGCTGAGGGAGCTGGGGGTGTGCAGCCTGCAGAAGAGGAGGCTCAGGGCTGACCTCATTGCTGTCTGCAGCTACCTGAAGGGAGGTTGTAGCCAGGTGGGGTTGGTCTCTTCTGCCAGGCAACCAGCAACAGAACAAGGGGACAGAGTCTCAAGTTGTGCTGGGGGAGGTATAGGCTTGATATTAGGAGGAAGTTGTTGGCAGAGAGAGTGATTGGCATTGGAATGGGCTGCCCAGGGAGGTGGTGGAGTCGCCATCCTTGGAGGTGTTCAAGCAAAGCCTGGATGAGGCACTTAGTGCCATGGTCTAGTTGACTGGCTAGGGCTGGATGCTAGGTTGGCCTGGATGATCTTGGAGGTATCTTTCAACCTGGTTGATTCTTTTCTGTTTTTGAGTGCAGCATTTTTCATTAATTATTTGACATTTATCACTGGTTTAACAATCACTTGGAGAGTGCATAGGCTTCGTAGGGCTAAAGGTCAGAGTGAATGATTCCTTGCCTAGCTCTGCCTGGGGTGGGTGTTGTATTCATAGGTGTGTTGCATGAAAATATCTATGCTTTTTTTCTGCCACAAGGAGCACTTCTGGCCAGTATCAAATGAAAACCAAAACCTTTTACAACCTCTGCTTTAAAGAACAGGAGACACTTCCATGGCCAGTTTCCCCCCAGCCTGCTTTTCTTTGCTCCCTGGTAGACAGAAGGTGAAAGCTTTGAGGAAGAATATCCTCAGGAACAAAAAGGAAACAGTTTCTGATTTGAAACAAACCAAGTATTTCAAATACAACCTTAAATTCTAGCAAACACAGTGATGCATTGTTTTCTCCAACTGTCTCATGAATTATTATTATTAAAATATTACTTTATGGAGACACTAAGAACATCTCAGAGCACACACTGGGCTTTTGGGAACTCCTGGAGTGCTCAGGATGTATCATTGCTCTCCAGCTGCCTTCTGGCTACTCCAATTGCCTACTTTCTAGCTGTGGTATGATTCCTGAGCTGGTGTGTTCTTCTGATCACTGATTTTATTCCTGGCTCCTTTTAATGTTTGCTATTTATTTCATTTGTTTGTTTACTGCAAGTGAGGTCTGTGCCAGTTGGATGAATCCCTCTGCTGCAGCCTGGGGTTTGTACTTTCTGACCTTTGGCTGCAATGGTTGCAGACAGAGATGTTGGCGTTTCAGTGCAGTGCTACCAAATTGTGTAAGAAGTTAACCAGAAACAAGTGGGATTTCATCATGCAGGGCAAAATGGCAACAGGATTTCTGAAATCATGAAACAGAGAAGGAGGTTGCTGGGAAAACCTGAGAAAACCCTTCCTGGCAAGACCTGAGTGGGTTGTAGTCCTGCATCAGGTTCTTAGAGCATTGCAAAACACTCTCTCTCTCTCTCCCCATCTCTTTCCCCCCCCTCCCCGCTTCCCCTGCTGCTGAATGCATGCAATGTTCTGCTGGTGTCACTGCCACAATTGTGTTCCCCTCCCCAGGGAGAAATGACGACATTGTGTCACCACAAGACTGCTGTGGGAAGACCTTCCTGGTTTGGATATATCACAGATTTTTGGGCCATTTAAGAAAAAGCATCACAGTGCTTGCAGCACTGCTACATAAAAAAAAATGGTCCTCCCTGTGCTGTGTCAGTAGAACAAAGCATTAGATTCTCTGGCATGAATTGGTTTGGTATTTCTATGTAATAATCATGTGCCATGGGAATGGAACTCGGGTAGAGGCCATCCTGCCCTTTGTCATCTTCATCGTGTGTGCAAGCTCTCCACTTCTTTACCAAAGGAGAACAAAATCCTGTTCCTTCATCCCAGGTGTCAAGTACTGACATGGTCAGGGCATCCAGGAGGTTGCAGCGGTTCACCTTGAGCAGCCCTTGGCTCTGTGCATCTGCTTTCCACAGCTCCTTGTGTTGTGTGAGAGCAGCCAGGGCTGTGGTCAGCTGAGTCCCCTTCCCATAATGGAGAAGTTGCTGTAATCTGACAGGCTCTGTGTCTGCCTCCACTGATAAGATCTTGGGTGTGATGGTTTGGGTGTTCCCTGCCCCCCCGCACTTTAGAAATCCCCCAGACTAGACTCAGTCGGCTCTGGAAATTTGAATGAAGCTTATATTTACAGCTGGCACAGTTTACAAGCAGGTATTTACAGTATATACAGATATAGACAGAAATAGACAATGTAAAAAGGTAATACAGACACAACTCCCCTCCCAGAAACCCGAGTCCCCAGGAGGGGCTCTCAACCACCCCCTCATCTTCCCCTTACCCCAGTCCCAAGGAAGAATGGAGGTTCGGTCAGAGGATTAAGCAAAGGTGAATCAGCCACAAAAGCAAAGGGAGGGTGAAGTTAGAAAGCAAGATGCAGCTCAGCCAGCAGCCACAAGCTCCCCAGCAGGCAAAAGCTCCCAGTGAAGAGGACAGCCCAGCACCAAGTGCAGAGCAGAAGTGACCTAATCTTTGTTTTGCCTTTCTTCTTTACACATCTCAGCAAGACTGTGAGGGAAGTAGACACCATTGTTTTCATTTCTCAGCCTATCATCTAGTTCTTCTCACCAAAACATGCTAGCTAGGCTCAAACTAGCACATTGGGAGACCCTGGAATGAACCAGAAGTAAATCAGGTTGTGCAGGACTTTCGATTTTATAGCTGGAGAGAGCAAGAAACAAGAATTTTCTACTAGCAGGCGGAGCATGGAAATCTTCGATACCTTGCTTGTGGGAGCAGAGACCTGATGGCTCTTTGAGACAGTTGAAAGGAGCATGTTTCTATAAGCATGGTTAATGGATGTAAATATTAGCAGGCTGCAGAGTTCATGTGTCACTGAGTGAAATGTAGTAGTTTATTTTGGCCTCGGGCCACGTAAATGGCCTTGCTCTAAACGGGAGAAACTCATCCAAAGTCGGTAGTTTTTCCTGCTTCAGGGCTGAATTCAGTCTGATTTGTGCAAAATGCAGGAGAGAATCACTGCAAAATGAGGGTAAGTTAGGACACACTGTGCATTTATCTAATGACAAATGGAGAGGGAATCATGAGGGATCTTTATGGGAATGATCCCACTCACTGTTTACATTCCCTCTCTTCCAGCATCTGCATTCCTAAGTTTCTAAATTCCTACCAAAAGTGGAACATGTTGGTACTCTCCAGTCCAGTGCTATAAAGATGTTTTCTCTTTCCCCAGCGTTTTGAGAGGGTAGGAGTACTTAATTTAATCTTCTCCCTGTGTAATCTTAAGTGACATTGGAAGCTGGTCGTAGATGGCAGGAAGGAAGGATGTGATTAGCAGCTGGCATTTTAGTTTGGATGAACAGCGTAGGGGAGGACCAGTGCTCTCAGCTGGAACCCGGCTTCTGCCCAGCTTCTTGCCCATATCTGAAGGCCTTGTGGCTTCTGAGGCATCCTGCAGCTCTTTGCATGGACTGTGCAGGGAAGAGCAGGCTTTCTCTGGAGTTCCTTTATTTGAGATGAGCCCGGCAAGGGAAAGCTTCTAACAAAGGCTTTTCAGATGCGGGCATTGAAAAGGAAGAATTCAATATCCGCTGCTGGGTTTTGAGTAGAGCGGTTCACATGTCCCATTCTTGTTAATCTCTGCAGTCTGTACAATCTTAGGTGCTCTTTGTTTATGTTCAGAGCTCTTCTGTGTAATGCATGTATTTTGGACAGGTTTTCCAGGGATGGGTTTAAGGGAACTCTGTGACTTCTATCCCCACCCTTTTAGACCACCCTGATGGAGCAGATTTCCTTGCCATCCTCTAAGTGTGCTCTTGACAGTATCACCGTGCTCATTACTGCATCTGCCCAGTGGAGCTGAAGTGCTTTGATGAAGTTCAGCCTTTTAACCATCTCTTCTGTCTTTTCTCCCTATGTGATCTGATGGCACCCAGGAATATCAAATGTAACCTTCACCCCATTAATGAGAACATCGAGTAGATGTCAGCTTTCATGACTACCAGCTTATAAGTTGCATCCTGGCAAACCTAGAAACGCAGGGAAATTCAGTTCCAACGAAGGAACAGCTCTGAGCTGAATGCCAGATACTGGAGCGGGTGGCAGCTGAAACTCTGGCAGTGTACATTTATCTTAAATTACAAGAAATTGTGCTCTGTAGTGAGAATGGAGAGGCCTGGAATTGTTTTGCCTGTCAGTGCTGCCTGGAAAGTATAAACCTTTGTTCGGATCCTCTGCGAAAAGCATCCGAACCTGACGCTTGTTTGCTTCTGCAAGGTGACTGCTCAAAGAGAATTTGACAGCAAAGAGCTGGTGGAGCCTTGTCCTGCCTGCAAGAATGGGGTGAAGCAGTCAGGACTCTGTTGGCTGGCCTCTTCGCGGGTCACCAGGAGCAGATATTGCAGCTTTGGACCGCACCCAGTGTGGTTACCACACTGAACTGTCAGTCATGTTCAGTGCAAATGCGCTTCAGCCACCACTTGCTATTGTAACTGCTTGCTGCACTTGTTCTTAGAAGTGAACAGAGTGAGGTCTCTTGACTTGGGTTTGATATTTCCCCACAACTGTTGGAATTTACCAGCCTACTCAGACAGCTTGGAAGTAAGATGAAGCTGTATTTACAGCAAAAGAAAATTCACAAGCATATATACACAATATATTTACAGCTAGACCTGTTCTAGTGGGAGGTGTCCCTGCCTATGGTGGCGGGGCTGGAACTGGATGATCTTTGAGGTCCCTTCCAACCTAAACCATTCAGTGATTCTAAGTATTTACAGTTACATACAAATCAGAAAAAATACAGAAATCCAAACTCCCTCCTGGACAAAGGAAACTGCCCAGAAGGAGCTCAAAGCTTCCCCTTCGTTCTCCCTCTACTTCCCAGACAGACAAAACAACCAGCAAAGCTTACATTGTTATGTGTTAGCCAAGATTAGAGGAGAGGTATTAGAGTGGAGTGAAGAGGAAGTGAATAGATCCAGCATCCTAGACCAGAGTGGGACAAATTGTTGACATGTTTGCTTTTTATCCCTCTCATCAAACCAGTGAATGATATAGACTTCACCATTAGCTCAGGGGTGACCTTATTGCTGTCTACAACTACCTGAAGGGTGGTTGTAGCCAGGAGGAGGTTGCTCTCTTTTCTCAGGTGGCCAGCGCCAGAACGAGAGGACACAGCCTCAGGCTGTGCCAGGGGAAGTTTAGGCTTGAGGTGAGGAGAAAGTTCTTCACTGAGAGAGTCATTGGCCACTGGAATGGGCTGCCCAGGGAGGTGGTGGAGTCGCCGTCCCTGGAGCTGTTCAAGGCAAGGTTGGACGTGGCACTTGGTGCCATGGTCTAGCCTTGAGCTCTGTGGTAAAGGGTTGGACTTGATGATCTGTGAGGTCTCTTCCAACCTTGGTGATACTGTGATCTAATTTCTGTCAATTCATTAGCCTCAAACCATCATGTCTTGGTAAAGGACTTTGGTTTTTGTTTGCAAGTCAAAGCTTGGGATTTCTGATCTGCAAGCATCTGCTTTACTCCTGGTCCTCACAGATACAAACTGTTCCAGTGACTTAAGTCAGTGAGCTGGGCTGTCCTTTTCTGAGCCATTACCTCCTTGCAGCTGCCCACTGGCAGAACAATGCTGCCACACAGATGCTGTTCTTAAGGGGAAAAAAAATAAGTAAAAAGAGCATACCAGAATTAAGGGATCACTGGGTGGGTGGAGGAATAAACACAGAGCTCAGAGGTTAAAAAAATACCTGCAGTGATGAAATTGAGTAAAATAACCAGAACCTTGGTGTGTGCTTTGTCTCAGCAGGATGAAGATGGATGGTGTCCTGCTGGTTACACTCTGGCTGTGCATGGTGACACTTGGCAGTGGCTCGGGTAAGGTCATGGCACGTTATGGGTCTACCTCCTTATTATAGGAAGAGCTGATCTGAGGTTGGAGAAAGAAAACTGGCTGTAGGTCATGGCACGTTATGGGTCTACCTCCTTATTACAGGAAGAGCTGATCTGAGGTTGGAGAAAGAAAACTGGCTGTAGGGATGCAGTGTGTGAAATACTTCAGCAAAATGCACCAATGTCAGGTTAGGTCTGCATGAACATGTAAAATGTGAGCCTGTGCATTAGCAAATAGCACTGAGCACCACCTTGACTTAAGAGTGCTTTGCAAATTCAAGCTGCCCACTTGTCAGTGTTACTACTCCCTTTCTCTGAAGGGTGAAACCAGGGCTTGGCAAATGACACTGAGTTGGCACTGAGTCGCAAGCGGGACCTGGGCTTGAACCTGAACTCTGCTATTCCTGCTTGGATCCGGAGGGGTTGAGCTTCCGGCTCTTGGATTCTGACTCACGCCTCAGCAATGCAGGGAAAGAGGGGAACTTCTTGAGTAAGAGAAGCTCTCATACTCATCTCACTGAGTCACTTTCCTGACAGGAAAGATGTTGTCATGCTTGCAGCTCCACTGGCACATGTTCAGCCCAGCTCTTGTGAAGAGGCAGATTGTGTGTGCCTCAGCTCCGGACTTCCTATTTGGGGGTGGAAGGAGACAACATGATTTGCAGGAGGCGAGTGGAAATGGGGGAGGGAGGAAAGAACAGGCACTGGCTTTATACAGGGAAATGTTGAGACATAAGGACTGTGCAGGGGGTTGACAAGTCTCCCCAGGAGCCCTTGCCCCTCTGCAGGGCTGGCAAACAAGCAGTTATAATACCCTGAGCAGATGAACAGCTCTTGTATCATTATCTCTTGCACCACACTGAATTATCAGGGCCACATTCACACCTCATCAAGTTTCATCCTGGTGCAAGGTTCATTACAGTGGCTGAAGATTGGAAGATTTGTCTCCTTGGGTTGCCTGAGGGCTGCGGGCATTTACAGTAGGCAGTAGTTTTCAGCAGGGAATGTCCCATCCTGGCTGACAGGTGCCTGATGAAAGTGATGAGCAATGGGAAAACGCCAAAGGAGAAAGAAAAGAGTGTGTGACCCAGGTCTCCTTTGCTAAGCCTTGGATAGTAGAAGTGTTTTGGGGAAGGAGGGATCCAATAGCATGGATTGCTGCTGCTCATTGGGAAAGTCCCTGCTTTGCGTGTGCTTCTGTAGTGTCTCCACCGACTGCAACATCCTCCTCCTGCTGAGGCAGCGTTACAACACCCAGTGTGCAGTCACCTCGGGCTTCAGCAGAAACGGGAGATAAGTGCAATTGAGTCAGGACTGGCCAGGAAATGTTAAGAGGAACTCTGAAAGCTGAGGCTGTCGGCTGGGAGACATGAAATGAGCACCCTGATGTTCAGGTCACAGGCTTCTGCCAGTTGAAGCCTTCATGCATTTCTGCAAGGTATTCAGTGTTTATTCCCAAATATTCCTGCTTTAACAGAGGGTTTCTGCACAGGATGGTCAGAGTCCTTGCAGAGCACTGCAAGAACGTAAGTATCAAAGGATTAAAATACATTTCTTCTGCAAATCCACTGTAGTGTGTTTGATTTTCTGCAGGTCTATGGGTGAGTTGACAGAGCCTCTCTTCATTTCAGAGCTCCCTTTTTGTTCCATAGACATCATAAACCACTTGGGCTGTCAAAATGTTTTTTGTTATTCATGATGGTCTTGGATAGCTGTTTGTACTTGGCTGGAGGGGCAGCCGTCTGTGCAGCCCTCTGTTACACTGTGGGGTTTCCTGGGACCAGTACCAAAAGGCAGCTGAGGTTTGTCTCACCCTTGTGAAGTCATAAATACAGAGCAGTGTGGGAGGCCAGACATGCTCTGGGAATGTTACAGCATTTGAGCTCACTTTTTTCTTCTCAGAGTAGGGAGCGTAGGTGCAGGGAGCAGAGCAGATGGTATCTGGAGTGACCGCAGAAGGGCTGTGCACCGTCTGCAGCTGCCCCAGTGGTCTTCTAACACCAAGAAAAGCTATGGCTCTCCCTGGGGAATCTGGCTCTGGGATGTTTTAAGGTGTAACTTGGTAGGGATTTGTCATTTCAGCTGGATCTCTTCCTGTGCTTTGCTATAATAGCTATGTAACGCTGTATTGTTGAGACAGACTCTCTCTCAAGTCCGGGCTGGCAGGGTGCCGGGAAAGGCTGGAGACAGGGTCAGGATTCCAGTCATGGTTTGCTGCTACTTTTCCTACCTGCCTCTGCAGCCCTCCCCACAGGAGCAGCATGGTCAGCAACATTGACCAAAGACTGCCCAAGGTACTGGCCCTGCTGAGTCTCAATTTCTATGAGCTTGTAGAGGGGATGAGGAGCCAACAATTACTACATTTCAGTTATAAAACACTAGCACTGCTCCAGCTATAA
This sequence comes from Tricholaema leucomelas, assembly GCA_013400475.1. Classification (NCBI taxonomy): domain Eukaryota; kingdom Metazoa; phylum Chordata; class Aves; order Piciformes; family Lybiidae; genus Tricholaema lacrymosa; species Tricholaema leucomelas. The sequence goes on along the minus strand of WAAF01018902.1, from coordinate 388,686 downwards.
TGCAGATGGACTTTTCATCCAGTACAGCCAATAGTCTCCCTGGCAGTGTCAGAAGCATTTCACTTCACCTTCCTTCTTACTGCAAACTTTATTTCCCCCTCCCCAGTTTTGCCAGCAGCACTAAGGCTGTAAACATCTCTTCTTTGGGCTCTGCTGGTTCTGCTTCCAGCCACAAGCTGGAAGAGGAAGGAAATGTGATCCAAGTAGTCTGGAGTCTGAGGCTGACTTTGTGCTTGAGTCTGCTACTTGCTCATGCTGTATGTCTGAGCAAATCTCTTCTAGTTTTGAGAATATGCCTGAGCTGCCATGCCTGGGTGTCAGTTCTTTACTTTGCCATATTGTTTGCAGTGGTACTCAGGTCTTCTGCTTTCCTTGCCTCAGCCATCCTGAAGATAAAGTTTAGATCTCTGAACTTGTGTTGCAGGATGCTTTATGAACCCAGATGTTCTGACATCCAGAGAAGGTTAGCAAAAACCAATGAACCCAGTTTTGTTCTCACAATGATTTCTTTGGTGCCACTGAGGTCGTATAAATATGCACTGGCTTAAGAGAGATGAAAAGCCAGTTGGACAAAGAGCTGCCATTCTGAACACAGAATAATGTTATCTTGTTTCCAAAGCTGGCCTATTTAGATACTGAGTTATTTAAAAGATGTAGCTGTAGTTGTGTTCCTTGTTCCATTTTTCTCTCTCTGATAACCAGGCTGCTCTCACATTCTCCCAGAGCTCTCTACTTTTACAGGCTGAAGGCTAGGGAGAGGATCACAGTTAGGAGTATTGTCTTGGGGAATTAGAAAAGCAGAAGAATATTGCTGCTGGGGGAGGAGGAGAAGCCTTGTGCTGATTATTTAAAGGACCTATCTAGTCTGAGCAGGTAAATGCTGTGCATAAATAGTCCTTTGGTGGGAGGAAGCGTCATGTTTGCATAGCAAACTGCTCTGACAGCTCCCCTGGGGGCTATCAAACAGACTGCCTGGTAGGACGAGCCCAGATCTGGGACCAGCTTCTGCACACAGTGCCATCCCAGCATGGTAGGAAGTGGCTGTAAGACAGCCAGGAGCCTCTGTCCTGGGAGTCTTATTTTGGGCTTGGCTGTTACTTGCTGGATTGTATTTCTCTTATGCTCTCCCATACTGGAAGCTCTTGAGCACTAGTTTTGTACCCCCTGAAATTGACTCCAAAGTGCCAGTTGTCACCAGTGCTTCTGGATTCAGGTGGTGTTTGGAGTAGCAAAGTTCTAACCACAACGAGCCAGAAACTGGCTTACACCACCTCTCCCAAGTGTCAGTCTGCGCTGCATGTCTCTGTTGTGCTTAGCAGAGAGGCAGAGCAGTTACTTATGGCCAGGGGAAATGTGCAGATTAATAAATTACTGTCTGTAAAACACTTTGAAGATGGAAAGCCCTGTGCAGCTCCTCAGGATTATTACTATATAGCTCTTATTCTACTGAGGGGGTTCCAGTGGCCTTATTTTCCTTATGATTTGTGACAGCCCCAGAAGCTGAGAAGCTTATTTTAGTGTGTAAAGTCAAAAGAAAAATAGATTAAACTGCTTTATTGTTTTCTAAAGAGACTAAATCCCTCCCCCACCCTCTTCTCCTGGGATTTCCTGATTTCCTCCTAGTCTTCCAATCTCAGCTTCTTGCTGTCCTAATTTAGGACATGATTTTATAACCATCCATACCCATCTGTGAGTTACTTCTACAACAGAAGTTTATGGCACTTGCAGGCGTGAAGTTATTCAACAGTGAGAGTGTCAAAAGGTGCCTAGCCTGGAACTGAATGGAGATGGAATCATAGAATCAGCCAGGTTGGAAGAGACCTCCAAGATCATCCTGTCCAACCTAGCACCCACCCCTGTCCAGTCAACTAGACCGTGGCACTAAGTGCCTCATCCAGGCTTTTCTTGAGCACCCCCAGGGACGGTGAGCCCATTCCAATGGCAGAGCTGGCCTGAGTGCAGATCTGTAACCACAGCATCCAGCCTTCCCTGACACCAGAGTTGTGCCCACCAAGGAAATAAGACCTCACTTCTCCTTGTCAGCTGAGGAAATGGGTTGTGAAGGGTGAGTTTCGTGCAGGTGTCAGTGTGAGGTGATGTGGCCATCTGCGTTGAAGAACAGAAACGTGGTGGAAAGCAGCCTGATACAGGTGTGTCACTGATGTGTTTGTTGGGCAGTTGCCTTTGCTCCTCTGTGTGTGTCAGTGGACATCAGGGACCTGTCTCCTACCTGCCTTATCCATCGTGTCTCCCTGCTGCAGCCACATAGCTGTGTGCTCAGTCTCATATGTTTTATTGCACTCAAATGACTTCTGCTAGGCTCATAGACCCTGAAGGTTCATTTTACTGCCTGCTGCATTTTTCCAGTTCCTGTCCTCATCTGAGGACAACGACTGCAGCTTTTTTTTTTTAATGTAGATATCCCTGTGGATGTTTGTGGTAGGCGGTGCAGATTTGTTGACTGTATTTTAAAGCAGGCAACAGGGACCCTGGGTGATTGCAGTAACTGGGCTGCATGTGCTTAACTAAGCAAGCCTGTGGCAGAACCAGGCATTGTCAAATCCCAGTCCAGTGACACCCTGCCAGCTTGAGGACAGCTCTGTGGTAATACTAATCAGGTGAACCTTCTTTTCGTGCTGCCTCTCCTACAGATGGTTTTGCAATGGGCTGTTTTGTTTCCTTTCTTATCTCTAATGCTGCTCTGCTTTGCTTCATGCAGCAGTATCCTCAAAGAAGTGCGGTAGAAGGTAGCTATTTACTCCTTTTCTGCTTCACAATTTGTAGCAGTTCATACCCCTACCTTTGCTGTTTTGATCTCAAGTTTTAAAATAAACCTCCAGGGAGCCATGTCAAAAGCAAAAGTTTTATCTTGCCCCTGCCCAGTTGCTGAAGGAGGTAACCAACATACTCAGTGCCACATATAGTAAACACAGCTTTACACATAGAGTAAAGTGTGGAGCTTACTGTGGAGGAGTTTTGAAAGATGTAACTACTCCTCTTCATCTTACCCATTGTGCTTGATTAGGTGAGGAAACTCAGTCAGGAGCTATGGGCTCCATTCCCTTGTTTTTGGGATGCTATGCTTTGCCTGCTTCTTCTGAAGGTAAGAGAAGTTTTGCAGTCACCACATGTCTCATGAATTTGACAGAGGCAGACCATCACCCCTGTTTCAACTAGACTTTCAGGACCTGCAGTTAAACAACCACAAGGTATAAATGTTTTTGGACACGATGAGCTGTTCTGCAACAGAAAGTCTTTTTCCTTCTTCCTTTCTCAACTGTCCCATCTATTTAAATGATAAAAGTGGTTGAGGAGAGAGAAATTCCATTCTTATGTCCAGCTTCCAGTGGAACTACTTCCACAGAGGCATCACAGGGTAGGTATGGTGAGACTTGGGAGAAGTGCAAAACTTCATTGCTGAAGAACTGCAAGAATGGGGTTGAACTGTGCGCTGTGCATCAGAGCCAGTCATGGGGAGGTTTGTGCCGAGACCACTTCCACTTGCTTGCTCTGTTGGAGAGGCTGTGAGAAGGCAGCAGGGAGGTTATGACAGGTCGTTTTTTGCTGTTCTTCTACTGAAAGTCAGATTATAAATTCCTGCAGAGTTTGTACAGCTTCCAGGCTGAACTTCCAAAGCAGCATGGAGCTACAACCAGTTTTTAAGGCATTCTCTGACCCCTATTTGTGCTGTGGATATAGTGGGAGCAAATGGTGAGAACTATCTGATCTTGGCTAGGAATAACCAAAGCTGTCTTTCATCATCAATTTCACTGTGTTCAGATCTGCCTCTTTTCCCATTTCAGGGAAGATGTTCTCATTTGATTTGTTCCATTGTACCCTTGTATGATCAGATGGGATACAGACTGCACGGGAAGTGCTGCCCTGACACACTGCCTGCTTGCTCAGCTGCTGGGCAGAGGACAAAGCTGGGGGGAGTGGGGTGGTCTTGTGCAGGATATGCCTGTGAATGGAAAAAAAACAGATGCAGTAGTCCTGGTACTGACATAGATGTAAAGTGCAGCCACATGTGGCTGCTGGCCACAGCTGGTAGCTCCAATATTCACAGTGCAGCTCCTCCATTCAGCTCAGCTTCATCAGTTTACTTCTCAATGACTGCTGTGAGCTTGAAAGAGGGGTGGTGGTGGTGAAATATTTTAAGGTAGTAGTGATTATTTCTCATTTAATCACTCTGCCTGCCCAGCTCTTTCAGTCTTAGTAATGCTGATTCTTTCACTAAGCTAACCTCTGGCCTGGCTGCACTCCCCAGCTGCAGGCTGACTCATACCATCTTTGCTTTAAGATCATAGAATCACAGAATTAACCAGGTTCAAAGAGACCTTCAAGATCACCCAGCCCTATCCAATCAACTAGACCATGGCACTAAGTGCCTCATCCAGTCTTTTCTTGAACATCTCCAGGGACAGTGACTCCACCACCTCCCTGGGCAGCCCATTCCAATGCCAATCACTCTCTCTGCCAACAACTTCCTCCTAACATCCAGCCTAGACGTCCCTTGGCACAACTTGAGACTATGTCCCCTTCTTCTGTTGCTGGTTGCCTGGGAGAAGAGACTAACCCCACTTGGCTACAGGTAGTTGTAGACAGCAATGAGGTCACCCCTGAGCCTCCTCTTCTCCGGGCTGCACACCCCCAGCTCCCTCAGCCTCTCCTGATAATGCCGCAAAGGCAGCCAATGTGTAGAGGTACAGAAGCCTGATCTACTGCTGCTGCTGAAAAGGTGTGGAGAGGGTGGGTCTGCTGTTCCATTCAGCTAGCAGCATTGATGGTTTCATGTCTTGCTGCCACTGCATGGTTCCAATCTGCATGCAAGGCAGGCCCCCTCCCAAAATTAGAGACAATTAAGAAGGACGCATCCATTTGGCAAATGGCAGGGCAATTTGTGCTGGCATGCTAGATTGCCTTTCATAAGGATGGCTCTTTATTATTTCTGCACAGAAGTTTTATCTAGGGGAAGCTTTTGTAGCCCTAGGGAAGGAAAGGACTGGAGGTAGTGTCAAGCTGATAAGAGTTTTGGTGGTGGAGAATTGGTTTCTTTTTTTAAACAGAGGTACCTAAAATGACTGCATGGAAATGTCAAACTTGGACAAAGTGGGATGGGATTTTTGATGTGGCATTACTCTGGTTTTGGTTTGTTTTTTTTTTTACTTTATGAGTTAATCAGTTTGCCCCTCTGTGATGGTTTGAATGTTCCCTGCCCCCCCACACTTAAGAAAATCACCCAGACTAGACTCAGCAGCTCTGGAAATTAAATGAAGCTTTATATTTACAGCTTAGCACATAATACAAACAGATATGTACAGTATCTACAGCTATAGACAAGGTAAACAGTAATACAGAAACACAGCAGCCCTCCCAGAAACCTGAGTCCCCAGGAGGGGCTCTCAATCACCCTTCCACCTTCTCCCCACCTGTGCCTTACCCCAGACTTTGCCTTATGTTCAACTTGAGGTTGGAGGGTCAGTCAGGGGGGTTAGGAAGCAGATGGATTAGTCAGACAGCAAGTTAGGTTAGAGAGAGAAGTTCATGCAGCCCTAGAGAGCAACTCTGTTTTCTATCTTTGTTTTCTTGTTCTTATACATCTCAGCAAGCCTATGAGTGAAGTAGACATCACCATTGTTAACTTTTCACAGTTTATAATCTAATTCTCACCAAAATATCCCAGCTAGGCTCAAACTAGCACACCCTCCCTGGGAAGGGTAATGTTAGGACGAGGGGGAATGGGTTTAAGCTGGAAGAGGGGAGATTTAGACTGGATGTTAGGAGGAAGTTCTTTACAGTGAGGGTGGTAAGGCACTGGAACGGGTTGCCCAGGGAGGTTGTGGATGCTTCCTCCCTGGAGGTGTTTAAGGTCAGGCTGGATGAGGCCTTGGGCGAGCTGCTCTAGTGGGAGGTGTCCCTGCCTGTGGCAGGGGGTTGGAGCTGGATGATCCTTGAGGTCCCTTCCAACCTAAACCATTCTATGATTCTATGAAATCCAAATAGTTGTGCCAATGGCATCTCCGATTTGACTCTGTGAGTGCTTGTAGTGGGTGCTGCAGAGTCATTTTGGGAGCATTTCAGGTGTGTGTATTCAGAGCTCTGTTCCATCTGTTCTGAAGGGGGCAAATCAGTGCAGTAAGTGAAAGAGTGGGGAAGGTTCCCAGAAATGTCTCTTTTCACCTTTGTGCAGCTGAATAACTCTGTTGTTTTTTAATTCTCTCCTTTATTTTTGTCTTTCTGCTTCTGGAGAAGCCACTTTCTTCAGCTTCATTTGGCTGAGGAGTCTGGTTTGGGATATATCATTTTCAAGGGCGCTGTAGGTTGAGATTTTGAAAGAGAACAGTTCTGATTCTTTCTGTAACAGGTTTCTGTCCCTTGGATCAGTCACAGATGAACCAGTCAGTATGCACAGGGATTGAAATGTACAGCCCATGAAAGGAAGGCATTTGGAGCTAACTTTGCCAGTTCACCTAGTTCCCAGTGTGCATCAGGGAGGAGCAGTAGTGCAACAGCCTGCTCCTATTTTTATCTCACGGTACAGAAAATCAAGCTGGGCATCCTTACCCTGACTTTTCTGTCTGCACTTTCTCTTCCAATACTGGAGATGGGTGTTTTCCTTCTACAGTGCAGCCTCCCTTCAGCCTGTATAATCATCATCCCTTTTCCCAAGCAGAGCTGTGGAAACAGGACCATTTCTTGCCTTTTCTCCTGCACTGTCTGTCACAAGTAGGTATCATGGGTCATAGACTGCCTTGCTGTGTGATTACAGAGCATCCAGTAGTAAGAGTTTAGGGGTAGTTGAAGCATCTGCAGTGCATCTCATCAGCAATGAAAACAAAAAAAAGATGATTTCTTTCAAAAGCATTTTTCAGAGGCATTTCTAGGAAGATGCATTTGTGGGATGGTGGATTTCTAGAGAAGGTTGTTGTATCCTGCTATGTGTGTAGTGGTCCATTTGCTCTAGCATGGGAGGCACTATGGAGTTACATATTGCTCCAACATCTCTTTGCTTGTTTGCATTTGTTAGTGAACCTCTGAAGTCATGAATGCTGATCCCACTTGATTTAATCAAGAGTGGCTCTTAACTCCAGTGGCTCTTATGTGCAGGAAAGAGAGAATAAACTCACATCCTAGGCATATCCAGTGAAAAAACAAGTATGAATTGCTGCAAAGGGGCACAGCACTGTGGAAGTTAGTGTGCTGTTACTCACAATTAGAGCTGGGTCCTTGCATCGTCTTCTATGCAGAAATGCTGCTACTGAAGTCAGGATGTATCTATAGATGTATGTGTGTACATATATGTATTTTTTAATAGTGGAAGCTGCCTTATGCCAGTGAGGTAGAGTGTGAAGTCATGGCATCTTGTTTTTAGGCCATCTCTTGTATACACTGACACCCAAGTAGCTGCATACTGACATTGGCAGCAAATAGGATCTGAATGTCCAATAAAGGTTAAAATAGTGAGTAATGCCAATCATGGCCTCCACTTCGTGTGTGTGTGAGGACTGCAGCCAGCTGTCTGGACTTGACCTGTCTGCTGGAGTCTGTTGCCAGAGTGCAACCATGGCAAAACATGTTGGTGGCACAGGGAGAAGAGCTCCGTGACAGCTGAGGAGGAAGAGGCTCGCAAAGGTAGTTTGAGAGTTGGCATCATGAGAGTGCAGGGCATGTCAGGCAAAGCCTAGCTATCTCAGCTGTAAAGCACCCTAAAATATCAAATAGCAGTAGCACTGGCAGTGTGGCAGGGAGGAGGGAAGTTGTGCAAAGTGCCACAACTTCAGTCCTTCCACCTTCTCTGCTGCGAGCTATGGGGCTGTGACTTTGCTTAGTGAGCTGTCAGAGTCATACTGGGCTGACTTTGCCCTGGAATCCTTGCCAGCAGGGTGGCAAGCAGAGCCACACAGCTCCTGCTGTGGTTGGTGATGTAGCTNTTTCCTCGTAGGGCTTGTGATCGAGGCCTCTCACCAGCCTCATCGCCCATTGGGAATGAAGCACCCCAAGGCGGGATGAATGTTGGGNTGCTTGTTAGCAGCATGGTTATGTGTGGTATTGGGAATGAAGCACCCCAAGGCAGGATGAATGTTGGAAGCCTTAGGACTGGAAGTTCAGCGTGACAGTGTTCTTGAAGCCATGAAAGTTAGCCAGCCTGGAGGCAATATCTGTGGGTACAGCTCTTTTGGTGAAGAGCAGTAACAGTCAACTCTAGCCAAGAAGACAAGGCCCATGCATTGCTTTCGAGTAATCTTGGAAGCAAAAACTAAAGCAGTGGTAAATTTGTTTTCAATAACTCATTTCAGTAAGTAGTTATACAGTGAGGATTTATGAGTTGTTGCAAGAGCTGTTCATGATTGCAAATTGTATTGATTTTGACTCCCAAGAACCTCAGTACTGTAATGTTTTACATAGTTTTCTTCTTCTCCAGTCCTGCCATTCAAAGTAATAAGGACAATTTGCTTTTATGCAGCTCAAGAGGCGACAGTAAGGTCAGTTGCAGGGAGCTCAGGTGTCTCAGTTTACAGACCCAGGTCTGCTCCTTTCTGAGAGAAAGCCTTTCTTTATAAAAACAAATGCCCCTCTCCAAGAGTCAGTGCTTTATCATGCAGTTAGCATGCATTCTCTAGCATGCTCATCTGACTGTGTCACATCCAGGAGCTTAAAACCAACAGCATAAAGCAGCATGCTGGTTCCATTTGGCCTTGACTGTAGTGGTGATGGGACACTATGCACCTTCCCACAGCATTAGTGCTTCCAGCAAGCCTTAGTGGTGGCAGCCATAGTCATGATGCTGATGCTGTGCTGCTGTGGAAGAAATGTCTGTGTGTTTCTTAGATGATGAGCGATGGCACTCTCCAGCCATTTGGGTTTGACATTTCAGTTCCTAGTAGCAAATATTCGTGCTCTGGGAAGCTTCACTGCCTCTTCCTAGCCCAATTCATTCTTTTTTTTCTCCAGAAGTAGCACTCTGTCATACGGGTGTTTGGCCTACCACAGGAGGAGCAGTGCAGTTTGCATCTCATTTAGGTGTAAACCCACCAGAAAACACTTCTTACTGGCCCAGATTCCTCCTCACTGTGACTAAACATTGCTGAGCCATAGTCATTAGCATCACTGCCTTTGAGCACTGTGGGGGTATCTTCTCAAAGGTTTATCTGTTTGCTTTTAAAAATGAAGTATGAGTTTAGGGCCATGCTACACCCTGCTGTCTATTTAAGGAAGGTAAAATGCCAGAATCCTGCTTTGGGACCTGTGAAGTCAGTTCAGAAGATCTGGTCTCAAAGAGCATATTGTATTCTCTTTTCCCTCTTGCTCCTGAGTTCTTCTAATGTCTGCAGACCAGAGAGGCTTTGCGGTGTCATCTCTGGTGTGCCTGTGATAGGCTGAGACACCGCTCCTGGGGACTGCTGCAGGCAGCACACCCCTCTGCTCTTCCAATTCATTTTGGACTCTCAGACGTCAGGCTGCCCTAGCTAATGCCTCCCAGCAGCTACAAGAGATGTGCTGGGACACGTGCGGTGCTGTGCTCTGCCTCCTTGGCACGGAGGAGATGCAGTGACAGCAGCTCCTCTGTGTGCTCAGCTGGCGCCGGCACTGCAGGCTGCACTCAGGTTTGTGACACCCTGCTACCCTCTTACTGCAGCGAGTCTCTTCGGGACTGGGCAGCCTGATGGGTAGGAGAAATGGAGTGGAAAAGAGGGCTGGGGAGAGAAATGAGTTTTGACTGCGCTGTTTGTCCTGAAACCATGCAAGTGGCCTGTAGCTCCGAGGGAGGGTTGACGTGTACACTGCTTTTGGGTTTTTTCCCTCTTACTTCAGTACTTCTATTTCCATCTTGCCTGTCACTGTGTATGGATGCACACACACACCTCTGGCACTGTTTTCTTCCGAATTTTCCACACAAGAGAGTAGAGTTGAATTTTCTTGGAGCTCTTTAGGAAGCCTGATGTCCTGCCCTCTTGATGAGGCATGAATAACTTGGAAGGAAATTACACACAGTCTCACAGTATCACCAAGGTTGGAAGAGACCTCATAGATCATTAAGTCCAACCTGTTACCACAGAGCTCAAGGCTAGACCATGGCACCAAGTGCCACGTCCAATCCTGCCTTGAACAGCCCCAGGGACGGCGACTCCACCACCTCCCTGGGCAGCCCATTCCAGTGTCCAATGACTCTCTCAGTGAAGAACTTTCTCCTCACCTCAAGCCTAAATTTCCCCTGGCATAGCTTGAGGCTGTGTCCTCTTGTTCTGGTGCTGGATGTGTACAAGTCCAAGTAGAGGTTTGCAAGTGCTCTAGAAATGAACACTGTATTCTTGCTTTGCTGTATGCAAGCCCAGTTTCCTTCCTGCCAAACTGCAACGTTTTTGCTTGATTTTTAACTGGGACAGACCCAAGAGCTGTGGGGAACATGGGCAGAAGTGGTTTTTTTTTCTCCTGCAGACATGCAAGGTGAGGTACCTTGTTCTCCTTGTTGCAGAGCGCTGTGATGACTGGGGTGTGGACACCATGAAGCAGATCCAGATTTATGATGGAGAGCCTGCCAAGATCAAATGCCCACTTTTTGAGACCTTCTTGAAGTATAACTACAGCACAGCCCATTCTGCTGGCTTAACCCTGATCTGGTACAGGATTGGGCAGGACCGGGATCTGGAGGAGCCCATTAATTTTCGTCTGCCAGACAATCACATCAGTAAGGAGAAAGATACCCTTTGGTTCTGGCCTGCTCTTCTCAATGACACTGGGAATTACACGTGCATGCTGAGGTGGGTTTTGCAGTGCAGATTCTGTATGTCTTCAGTGTAACTGAAGGACTTTTCATGCAAGTGGGAAAATTATGCTGTTAGCACCAGTTATTTCTGTAGGTTGAAGACCATTTACATAAGCATTACTGGGAAAAGAATGTTACAATTATAAGACCACTCAGTGCTGAGCCAATTTACATTGTCATAATGCTTGGAGCCTTGCAAACATTAATGAGCATGCCTCTCCTTGCTAGCTGCAAGTGTTCATGGAAACATTATTGCTGAGCCCATGGCAAAATCCACAGGCACTCACCATTAAGAAGTGATCTGTATGTCTAGTGTAAAAATAGCTTGAGATGCAGGGGTAATGTTTTGACTGCATGCTAATTTGGCAAAGATTCATGAGATTCAGACTTCTAGGAAATTAAAAGTGTCTCTGAGTGTGGTACAAAATGAATACAGCTTCTGCTATGCACTGAGCACAGGCTCTTTTTGATCTTTCTCATGTTGTCTCTTGTTCATTGTGTCTTTGACCCTAATATCTGCTTTACCAGCAGGGGAGTGGATGTGGCTTGTTAGTCATTTTTATAGGCTCTTCTGAGCCAGTGTGGCCATCTCTGGTGGCATTTTCCTTCCCATTTATAAATGAGTCAACTAAGGCTGTATGTACCTCATCAGTGCTATGATGCTCATTATTGCAGATGTGATTTTTATTTCATTCCACTGCTCTAGGAGTAAACAGCTTTCACCTAATCAGCCTTATCCTGTGTCCTTAGAAATACTACCTACTGCAGCAAAGTTGCATTTCCCTTGGAGGTTGTTCCAAAAGACCCACAGTCTTGTGTGAGCCATTCCATAAAACCCACTGAGGAGATGTTCTACTTAGAGCACGCCAATGAGAAGATTGTTTGTCCGGATATTGATGGATTTTACCCTGCTAGTGTAACACCAACTGTCAAGTGGTACTTGGTAAGATGGACTTGTTTTGGCAATAGGGGAATCATAGAATCATAGAATGATTTAGATTGGAAGGGACCTCAAGGATCATCCAGCTCCAACCCCCTGCCATAGGCGGGGGAGCAACCTCCCACTAGAGCAAGTTGCCCAAGGCCTCATCCAGCCTGGCCTTAAACGCCTCCAGGGAGGAAGCATCCACAACCTCCCTGGGCAACCTGTTCCAGTGTCTTACCACCTTCCCTGTAAAGAACTTCCTCCTAACATCCAGTCTAAATCTCCCCTCTTCCAGCTTAAACCCATTCCCCCTCGTCCTAACATTACTAGACCGTGTAAATAGTCCCTCCCCAGCTTTCCTGTAGGCTCCCTTCAAATACTGGAAGGCCACTATAAGGTCTCCTCGAAGCCTTCTCCTCTCCAGGCTGAAGAGCCCCAACTCTCTCAGCCTGTCCTCATAGCAGAGGTGCTCCAGCCCTCTGATCATCTTCGTGGCTCTCCTCTGGACCCGCTCCAGCAGTTCCATGTCCTTCTTGTGTTGGGGGCTCCAGAACTGCACACAGTACTCCAGGTGGGGTCTGACGAGAGCAGAGTAAAGGGGGAGAATCACCTCCCTTGCCCTGCTGGCCACACTTCTCTTGATGCAGCCCAGCACTCGGTTGGCTGTCTGGGCTGCATGTGCACACTGCCGGCTCATGTTGAGCTTCTCGTCGACCCAGACCCCCAGGTCCTTCTCCTCAGGGCTGCTCTCCAGCCATTCACCACCCAGCCTGTATCTGTGCCTGGGATTGCGGTGACCCAGGTGCAGGACCTTACACTTGGCCTTGTTAAATGTCATGAGGTTGGCCTGAGCCCACCTCTCCAGCCTGTCCAGGTCCCTCTGGATGGCATCCCTGCCCTCCAGCAAGTCAACTGTGCCACACAGCTTGGTGTCATCTGCAAACTTGCTGAGGGTGCACTCAATTCCTCTGTCCATATCACTGACAAAGATGTTAAAGAGCACTGATCCCGAATAGCTGTAAAAGCAATGGTCAGCATGAGAGCCATGGGGCTATATTTCAGTCTCCCCAGTGATGAAACCATTAATTAAGCTTTATTGATTTTAATAGCTTTATTTCCATTCAGTTCAAGGGTAAAACTGCTCTTCTTGGAAAGGAATTGAGAGCTAACACAAACTTTTTCGACCACTGGGGACAAGTGGAGGATACTCTAGCAGGGGTTTAGGAACCTCGGCTCATTAATGAGCAGTATAACTGACCTGCTGTGTAAGCCAGTCACTATCACTGTTAAGGAGACTGTGATTCATATTTCCACCTTCTGTTAAAAAACAAAACAAAACAAACAAACAAAAAAAAAAACCCAAAAAAAACCACTAAGACAAACCAAAGTCCAAACCCTCAAACGAAACCAACAAAAAAACCAACCAAAACAGCCCTAAACCATAAAAACAACACAAAAAAAACCTCAATGTATAACCCAAACCAAACACACCCCTGTACTCAACACTGGTCAGGCCACTCCTTGAGTACTGTGTCCAGTTCTGGGCTCCTCAATTCAAGAGAGATGTTGAGGTACTGGAAGGTGTCCACAGGAGGGTGACAAAGCTGGTGAGGGGCCTGGAGCACAGCCCTGTGAGGAGAGGCTGAGGGAGCTGGGGGTGTGCAGCCTGCAGAAGAGGAGGCTCAGGGCAGACCTCATTGCTGTCTACAACTACCTGAAGGGAGGCTGTAGCCAGGTGGGGTTGGTCTCTTCTGCCAGGCAACCAGCAACAGAACAAGGGGACACAGTCTCAAGTTGTGCCAGGGCAGGTCTAGGCTGGATGTTAGGAGGAAGTTGTTGGCAGAGAGAGTGATTGGCATTGGAATGGGCTGCCCAGGGAGGTGGTGGAGTCACCATCCCTGGAGGTGTTCAAGAAAAGCCTGGCTGAGGCACTTAGTGCCATGGTCTGGTTGACTGGCTAGGGCTGGGTGCTAAGTTGGACTGGATGATCTTGGAGGTCTCTTCCAAGCTGATTGATTCTATGATGTATCTGGTTTATAAATGTACCATTCAGAAATAGTCTCTTACAAAATGTGCTCATCTTTGGGGTTTATGGCAGCCAAGATGTCATCTGCATAACCCCATTCTGAGAAGAGATCTTTAGTTTGGCGCTTGGCAGAGGTTTTCTGCCTAACCTGAAGGAGAGTGAAGAGTTTATTAAGGTTGCTGTACTACAGAGTCTCATTTGCCAGTTGCTGATTCTGAAGCCCTCAGCTGAAGTCAGTCAGGGTAGTTAGATTAGTCTCGAGAGAGTGAGATATGCTGACACCAACACAGGACATGCCCTTTGGTCTCTGTATCCATTGGTGAATACTTCATTATCTTATTCCTGTCTCTTTTTACATAGAATCATAGAATCAGTCAGGGTTGGAAGGGACCACAAGCATCAGCTAGTTCCAATCCACCTGTGATGGCCAGGGACACAGGGACACCCTACCCTAGATCAGGCTGGCCAGAGCCTCATCCAGCCTGGCCTTGAACACCTCAAGGGACAGGGCCTCAACCACCTCCCTGGGCAACCCATTCCAGGCTCTCACCACTCTCATGCTGAACAGCTTCCTCCTCACATCCAGCCTGAACCTACCCATCTCCAGCTTTGCTCCATTCCCCCTAATCCTGTCACTCCCTGAGAGCCTAAAAAGTCCCTTCCCAGCTTTTTTGTAGGCCCCCTTCAGATACTGGAAGACCACAATAACATCACCTTGGAGTCTCCTCTTCTGCAGACTGAACAGCCCCAACTCCTTTCAGTCTGTTCTCATAGGAGAGGTGCTCCAGCCCTCTGAGCGTCCTCGTGGCCCTTCTCTGGACACGCTCCAGCACGTCCACATGTGCTCTTCACTCAGCAAAGGTGCTCACCTTGATGGCAGATTTATTTCTGAATCAGAGATCTCTCTTTTACCCTACCTTAAATACAGACAGTTTTATAAAACTCTTAGGTTCATCTGCTTCCTCACCTCGTTTTCAAAGTGGAGAGTAGGTTTCTATTCCAACATGCTCACAGTTCCTGGTACTTAGTTCCAACTTACCTTGCAATCACAAATACTGTCTTCATATTTTAAGAACCAGATCATTGTAGAGTAGCATTCAAACCATTATCTTTACTTCTGAATTCCAAAACTGAAATGTTTTTTTTTTCTCTGCCTGACTCTAGAACTGCAATTTGGTGGATGGCTTCCATGAGCGACACCCTCAAGGGCCCAGGCTTGTCATTCACATTGTCCGCAGCACGTACCAAGGCAATTACACTTGTGTTGTGACATTCAAGGACCATGGAAGAACCTATAATCTCACCAGAACAATAAAGATGAAGGTAGTGGGTAAGAATGACTTTAAAATGTGTAAATTGCAGGTGTATAGCTGCAGAAGTGGTAAGAACATCTAGAAGAAGAGTCTGTCAGGGGATCTTATTTGTGGTTGTGCTCAGTCTACAGTGTCTGACTGACCTGGTACATTTTTCCTTGCTGGAGTTGATTTTGTGTGGTTGCCTAGAATATGTTGCTCCAGAGGTCCTAGTCACCACCATGTCAAGTGCCCCAAGCATCACAAATTGTGATATGGCTTAGGGTGATGATATAAAGCCCGTGAGATGGCCAGGGCTACCCTCTGCTGGCCTGTGAATGCATAACCCCAGCACTCGTGCCATTTTTGTCTCCAGTGCCCTTTGCTTGTTATTATCATAGCCAGATTGCTTTGGTCTTCTTCCAGTCTCAAACCCTTGAGAGTCTTATTGGCCAGGCAGGGCTCCAGTTACTTGGCCCAGTGGTTCGACAGGTCTGTCCTAGGCACAAGGACTTGGCCTTTCTGCTAGGGATTTGTAGACAGAGTTTAAACTAGCCAGCAGTAAAACACATGCTGAGTCTTATGGCAAGTTATGCTTCAAGAGCTGCACTGAGTAGTTGTGGCATAAAATTATGTTTATATTTGTGTTTTAAAGGCATCAATAAAAAGAAGTTGGCATGGGTTGTGCCCTATGGGAGATGCTGAGCAGGAAATGAGAAGGGTATGGAGCTCTTCCAGTCTGAGAGGCCAGTCTGGATCTAGCCCTGAGTTTGGGGACTAGGATTAGATTTCCCTTTGCTTGAAACTTTGCAGTGGGGTTGTACCACAGCTTAGACTGGGACCCATGCAATGGGGCATGAGGACATAATGAACAAGGCTGCAAGGACCCCAGGTTCTCATGAAGTCTGGGTCTCCTTGGTGGGGCTCTCTCTTCTCTCCTGCAGGATCTCCAAACAAGGCCTTGCCTCCACAATTCATCTCTCCAAATGAGAAAGTTGTCTACGAAGTGGAAGCAGGTAAATGACAGTGCTCACTGCCTGCTATCACTGGAAGCCTGTGTGTCAGGGTGGGGAGACCCAGCCAGGCCCAGGAGCTCTCCCCTTCCACTGCATCCCCGTTGCTTTCTGTCACCAAGTACACGAGCAGCCACAAGTTACCTGGCAGACAGCATGGAGTGCTAGTTCTTGGTGTCAGAGTAGGAGAGCACAGCTTTAAAAGTTTGCAGTTAGATACAAATAAAGATGGATATTCAGTCATGGAGATGCAGGACTGCAGCTGCAGAAGCAGATGAAAAGGAGACTCTGAGCTGCAGAACCTTATCTCAGCCCTGTTCCTGGTTGTGGTTTGCTCCCAGCCCCCCTTATATTAAGTGGCTTCAGCCTTCTGGCCACTTCTTGCTCATCTCCTCTCCCTTTTTGGCTGATTACTTCCTAAATAATGACAGCTTTTCTTTTGCTGGCCTCACAGCATTGATTAGCAGGGTACCACACCCCTTCCCCCACTCCATCTGTTTAGACTGATAGTTCTTTGGAGCAGTTCCCTGTATCAAACAGATCATGTCCCATTACACTGCTGCA
Source organism: Tricholaema leucomelas (assembly GCA_013400475.1). NCBI lineage: Eukaryota > Metazoa > Chordata > Aves > Piciformes > Lybiidae > Tricholaema lacrymosa > Tricholaema leucomelas. The sequence continues at coordinate 372,101 of WAAF01018902.1, read as the reverse complement.
ATAAATATGATGCCAGTGATGATGATCAGCAGCAGAATTTTTACTTTAAAGCACATTTATTTTTTTGACTGAGGTCAGACTTCTTCCATAGTCACACTATAAGGTACAATTGCTTACAGACTGATCACAAAGATATTTACTCTCCTGAACTTTCCCAAGGGAAGCTGAGTGCCTGAACAAAGCCACACACACACCAAAATGCTGTGGGATTGAATCCTTTGCTGTATGACATCTGCTGAGCAGTGGGGGATGATTAATACTGCCTGGCTTTCTAAGGAAGTGGTTGGCATGGAGTGTCTGCCTTTGGGTGGGTCACTTCATGCAGTCAAAGAACTTGTAACACATTTTGTCAGAAGGCAGGATATTACTTCTCCAATTTGCTTTCCTGTCCCAAATCAGCACGTCTGGGATGTTAAACTGTTCTTAGATGTCTGAAGGCAGATGCTGGGCTAATTCCCTCCTGAAGAGAGGCAGAGCTTAGGCTAGTAGGATCACTGCAAAGCATAAAAGTCAGGGTAATGATGTTCCTGCATTGCAGTACCTCACTGTGATCTGCTCTTCCCAGGAGATGACCTTATTCTGCCCTGTGAAGTCTTCTTCACTTTCCTGAAGGACTCTCGGACTGAAGTGTGGTGGACCATAGATGGGAAAAACACAGACGACATCACGGACTCCAAGATAAAAGTTGTACAAAGGTAACAGAGAAATGTGAACCTTCATTTATATTTAACCCTCCTTTGGGTCCTGCAAAAGGTACAGATTTGCTAGTCCCTTTTTCCCTTGCAAGAGAGCATAGAATTCCCCACTTGCATGTTAATAAAGCCCCCATGTGTCTGCGCCGTGTCGTAATGAGCACCAGGCAGGAGGCCAGCAGACCAGGACAGTGTCTTCTTTACACAAAGGTTTGAGCGAGCTTTCTTTACATGTTTGCATCATGACTTGTTCAGGTCCTGGTAGAGGAGCCAGCAGCTGGCTCTGTTGTGGAACTTGTAAACGAGGGGCAGACAGAGATAGCATAAGTGACAAAACATTTCAAGAAAGAAAAGGCTGAAAACAAAAACATAGTATGCATAGTATCGCTTAGGAGGGATAGAGGTTCAGTGATAGGAAGAATCCAGATGAGGTTCAGAGTCCCATTTGCTGGGTGCCCAATTACATGTGGGAGGCAGTCGCTGCCCCAGTTGGTTTGCAAACCTTAGCAGAAAAAGCAAACAGCATAATCCCCACTTTGCAGGTGATCAATTCAGGCAAAGACAAAGTGACTCATCCTGGATTGCATAGGATATGTGACGGGGACTCTGAATCCCGAGTTCATGAGATCTCGTTGCTTTGTAGACAGGAACTTCTTTTATCTCTGAAGTGCAATGTGACACAGCTGCAATGAAAAAAAATTATGACTGGAAAAATAAATATTAAGAAAAATGAGATAAAGGAACAGCTGCAAGCTGTGCAAAAATCCAAAGTGTGTATCCATTTACTAATGCAGGTTTAGGTGCTTTGGTTTCCTAGAGGAGAAAGTTGGATTACAGCAAGGAAAGGAGTATTTGTCTGTAAGAATTTGCTGCAGTTTTATATAGGTAATGTTCTAGTTGTTCTGTTGCAGTGAAGAAACTAGAGAGTTTGAAGACAAAACTGTCAGAAGGACTCTAACAGTTTCAAAAGCCACACCAGAGGACTTGAAACGGAATTACACTTGCTATGCCAGGAATGCCAGAGGCGAGGACCATGGCCAGGCCCTAGTACGCATGAAAGGTAAAATACTTGCAGAGCATGAGTGGGAAATGAGGCATGTTCAGAGAGGGCTGTCAGCTCTGCCGTTGAGTTTTGCCCTGCAAAACCATAGGGAAGCAAATAATTCAATCAGGCCTTTTCTGCTCTCTACTCACTGCTGCGTTACTGCAGCTGTGCTGCACCGCTTCTTGGAGGCAGGAGCACTGGATGCATGTCACATGTACCCTAGCATAGTCAGGTCCCTCAGGAGGGAGAAGGGTGGGGTAGACCTGTTCTCATCCATGTGTTCATCTCCACAGCTGAAGTAGACCTGAGGGGTCAGGCTGCTTAAAATGATTTCAAGTTACTTGACTGTGTGATGGTTTGCATCACACAACAGCTATCAGTTGGCATCCTCCAGAATGCAGGCTGCACTTGCTGATGTTGAGTAAAGCAGTCTAGTCACGACACTGGTTTTCCTCTTTGCTGTGATGATGTCCCAGCTTAGACACAGCCATTTCAGCATGGATGGTGTGGACTGATCCAGATCTTTTCAGTGTAGGTTTTTTCCTTCATCTTCTCTTTTCATCAAGGATTTTGTTCCTGTTTCCCAGACCCACCCTTCAGTAGTAAGAACTGAGCCTTCACTATAGATATGTGAGTTTTCTTAAGTAAGGTGGATATTTCTGCCTCTGTCAATCTCATCTAGGTCTTCACACCTGCTTACTGGAGTTTGTCCTCCCCTCTCTCTCATAAGGGGTGCTTCCCTGCCCTGTGTACATCATGCAAGACACTTCTGCCACCAACTCTGCGCTATTATTAGCCTGAGGAGGCTTACAGAGGTTTTTTGCTGGAAGAGTTCCTTCTCTTCTTTTTTTGCACTTGTCCTCCTTTTTCAGGCCCATTCACTCAAGAGAAACCTTTACTGGATCATTAGAATGGAACAATAGGCCAAACACACAACTGAGGAAGGCTGAAACTATCTGCCAGTATGTTCATCCTATGCACATAACTCTTCTGGGGTGATACTACTGGTACGTGTAGTGGAAGCAAATCTGAAATCTTCAGGTTCTTTCCGGATACATATAGCAATGCCTGAATGCTGTTGTCTAGTGAACTGATCCATAGTATCTTCTGTCTTCCTCCCCCATCTCCTCCTGGGTGGCTGAGTGGGTTAGCTCTGAGCAGGCCTTGTTACTCACCACCCCTCCTTTCTGCTCTGTTCCACAGCAAAATGCAAGAACCATCCCCAACCACTGCTGGCAAAGCAACCTTAAGCTAAGCTCACTGCAGACCATCCCACTGTGCATAGGAACATCAAGCATTCAAGAACCTAACTCCTCAACACTTGTCTTCCAGTTTTTAGCAAGTAGCTATATATGCTGGCTCCAACTCTTTCATTACATTAGCTTATATACATCTGCTTTTTCTGGATGATTTCTCTCTCCTCCTCATGTACTTCTGCTGCTCATCACACAATGAAAGTTGTTAAATTCCTTCCATTTTCTTTTTTTTTTTTTGGTTTGTAATTCAGTTTCTAATAAAACTTACTTGGTGATGTTTCCACTCACTGCTGTCCTTTTAGCATGCAGTTTGCCAGCGTGCATGTCAGCTGCCACCTGAATCACTGTAACACCAGAGCTGCCCAGGAATACAGTCAGAAGAGTTCTATCCTTCATGTGAATAAGCAGCAGTGCTGGGACAGATCCTGTATGAGTTTGGCAGCGGCCTGTGGTGTTCTGGCTTGTTCTCTATAGGTTGCCCTATTGGCATTTTAGCTTTTCTGTAATTCTTTCCTGAGAGGAAAGAGGCCATGGCTTAGATATGGGACTTGCTGTCAGTCTGGGACAAGCCACAGGAATGTTTAATGGGGAGGAAGGATGGTGGCCATTGCCTTTATTTTGCTGCAGGTGAGCTTTGGTTGGCTCTCCTAGAAGTGCATGCTGTTGTGTTTCTCTAAGAGTCTGTATTTGCTGCTGGAAGGGTCATGTTCATGAGCTGCCTTTGGACTGTAGAGGTGGTTTCCTGCACAGGTATTCTGCCATCTAGCTGCTCCCAGAGTCTTGCTCAGAGTCAGAAGTCCAGCCTATTCTGTGGCTTGCTCTGCTAGCCCTAACAGACCTAATAACCCAGAATAGGGACCCTAGGGTGGCCAGCCATCACATGTCCTGCCAGAAAAGCCTTGGCTTGACCACCTTCCTCTGAAGGGCCTGCTTGGCTCTTGACTGTTCCACTGAGGTGTTTGGCTGCATGTGACACAAGCTTGTTTCTGCCTAGCTGAAAGTCCAACCTGTCCTGCAAACCAGACCACCTATTTCTTTTCAAACCCAGTTGTAGCACCGAAGTACACTGTGGAGCTGGCCTGTGGACTGGGGGCAACCATCCTGCTCATCGTGGTGCTGATAGTCGTCTATCATGTTTATTGGCTTGAAATGGTCTTATTCTACAGAGCTCATTTTGGAACAGATGAAGCCATTCTAGGTAAGGAGTTAAAGGGCTTATTATGTATTTAATCTTGCTGCAGGCCAGACCTTTTGTTTCATGCAGGAATTTTCATGGCAGATACTTTTAAGCCTCTTTACAGCACAATAAGAGTTCAGCATTCCATTTCTATATCTGTATTCACTTGTATTGGGTCTTTTCAGAGCAAGGGGAGTCAGGCTTGGGTCAGGGGACAGAGAAGTTCTCTGTATTCTCTGCAGAGGTGAAGCATGGATGTGTCAGGCTTCCTGGGGCACTTCCCTGCTGATGGCTAGCTGTTTCATCTGACCTAGATGGTCAGAATCTCTGGTGACTGTAAGGATTCACAAACCCAGGGTGACTTGCTTTATGATGTGGGCAGGCATATAAAGAGACAGATCTGTAAATCACTCTTCTATCCTCAATTCTTCCATGGCTTCTCTCTGTTAGTGGGGGTTCTTTGTCCAGTTCTGGGCTCATCAACTCAAGAGAGATGTTGAGGTGCTGGAACGTGTCCAGAGAAGGGCAACAAGGCTGGTGAAGGGCCTGGAACACAAACCCTATGAGGAGAGGCTGAGGGAGATGGGGGTGTGCAGCCTGGAGAAGAGGAGGCTGAGGGCAGACCTCATTGCTGTCTACAACTGCCTGAAGGGAGCTTGCAGCCAGGTGGGGTTGGTCTCTTCTCCCAGACAACCAGCAACAGAAGAAGGGGACACAGTCTCAAGTTGTGCTGGGGGAAGTATAGGCTGGATGTTAGGAGGAAGTTTTTCACAGAGAGAGTGATTGGCATTGGAATGGGCTGCCCAGGGAGGTGGTGGAGTCGCCATCCCTGGAGGTGTTGAAGAAAGGACTGGATGGAGCACTTAGTGCCATGGCCTAGTGACTGGCTAGGGCTGGGTGCTAGGTTGGACTGGCTGATCTTGGAGGTCTCTTCCAACCTGGTTGATTCTAGTCTATTCATCTCTTGAGATGCTGAGCTGAGATTTCTTTCTCTGTAGGATGAGGAGAGTGTTTGAACCCTCTCAGCTTGTGGTGTGAAGCTGCCAATCAGGGTGTGGTGGCTCCTGAAGGGTGTAGGCAGGGTGCAAGTCTCTGTCTGGTGGGACTGTTCAGGTGACTGAACAGGCAAAAGGAGGCTGGACAGAATGGGCTGACTGTCTTGCAGCAGTCCCATGCCTCCAGAGACCCAGCAGATTCTGGGTGCCTGCACATTCAGGCTAGGCAGTTGAAGAGGCAATGCTGCTGTCTCGTAACTATGGAAATAGATGTGTCTAAACCTGCAGTGCCTGGGCTCCAAGCGCCTCCAAGCTTCGTATCTGCTGTTCTTGTGAAGCAAGTCAAAGGCTGAGCAGGTGCAGTATCACAAGTGTGTCTTCTGCTGTTTCTCTGTGCTCCCCATGCTCAGACGGGAAGGAGTATGATGTGTACGTGTCCTACGCGCGCAACGCGGAGGAGGAGGAATTTGTGCTGCTGACGCTGCGAGGAGTCTTGGAGAATGAATTTGGGTACAAGCTGTGTATCTTTGACAGAGACAGCCTCCCCGGGGGAAGTGAGTATTTCACAGGGGGCTGTGCTCCATGGGCATCCTCTCTTTCTTGTTCTTTGGTGCTGATAATCGGTAGGAGCTGTCTGTCCAGATTAACTTTATCCTTTGTTTTTTAACCCACCTCCATTAACCATCTCTTTTTGGCATCTTCTAATGTTCATGCTTCATGTGGCAATGTCACAGATACTCCAGGACACCAAAAAGGCTACAGTGGGCAAGTGGTGTCTGCTGGTCATTTCAGTTTTGCTCTCCCCAGGAGCTCTGTGCAGGAGTGATTGATCTATCAACATGAGGGAACCAGGCCACTGACCTTCATACATATCCTCTGAAGTGACTTGAAAAATCAGGGGTAGTGTCAAGGCTAGAAAGAAAAGAGTCAGGGTATGATACTGGACCAGGCTTGTAACTTAGAGAGGGTAGTGGTGAGTGCCTGTACAAACCAGGAGTGTCTGCTTCAGGCAAGTGTGGAGAACACTGTGCCAACATCAGTGAGAAGATAATGTGCCCTCCCAGAACACCTCCCACTCACCCTCATTAATTAGAGTCTGTGTCTATCGTGGCACACAATTAAGTTGCTGTGATTAAGATTACTTTGTTTCAAGTAATTGTTAACAAACCAAAAGATCAACCCAAAGAACACTCAGGATGGGTCAGATCTCTTCCAATGACAGGATTGCAAGATGCTAGGGGTTGGAAGTGACCTTTGGAGATCATTGAGTCCAACCCCCAATGAGTGCCAGCCAGCCCAATGACTGAACACCATTTACTGTTGCAGAAGGGAAATCTGGAGAAACAGCTTACCTTGCTGGCTCAGGTCTGGTCACCACCATAAGTCAAACAAGCTCTTGGACCCTCCGTGCACATCAGCTCTCCTTTCCCTCATGTTATCAATGTCAGAGGTCTTCTGAAGCAAGGACAGTCTCTTAAGATGAGCCATCCAATATCCAGGCCAAAGGATGGTTCAGAAACACAGCTCAAAATCCTTCCTACTAATGATTTGCTTCATCTGAGAGAAACCACTGCTTGAGCCATCAGCCAAGCAGTCACATTTTGTTGGGTCCTAAAATTCCTCTTAGTTTTGCATTCAAGAAGAGAAAATTCTATCAGAGAAGGTGCATCAAACATTGTTGAGTGAGGTAAGGTAAGACTCATCTCTTTACTCAGATGTAGAGGGCTTTTTTAGCTGTTTCAGACTGAATCATACAAGGTTTTGGACACAGTGTTTGCTGGAGAGATGCAGCAAAGCACCAACAATGGTAAAGGTTTTGAAACTCTCCAGGTATGCATAGTCACACATGTGACACAGCCAGAGCACAGATCTAACAAACACTCTCAGTTTCCAGTGTCCTGGATTGGCTTTGTCATCCCTGATGCCTAACAAAAGTTTAAAGCCCAGACTTCTGCTAGTGCAAACCTCCCTGCTTTGAATTCATGGGCTTTGGATCAGGACCCCACTGGTGACAGAACCTCTGCTAATGAAGTTGGAGTCTGTTTTGGGTAGGACAGGAGATGCTGCTGGAGTCCAAGGCCAGTTGTGTGACAGAGCAGAGTTGGCCTGAGATTTATGATTTTTGTCTTCTAGATTGTTGCCAGGACACAGCAACTTTAATTTTATACATCTCAGGACAGGGAGGCAGCTGCAGGTCTGGTGCTGCTCATTCTACAGAGAACCTGGGTGGCCTGGCAGGGCCTTCTCCAGGCCTTATTTGCCAGGCTGAGAGCAGGTTTGCTGTGTTCTCACTAGTTGTTCCTCAGGATATGCATCTTCCTCCTGTTGCCTCTGCTGCTTCTTTCCATCTTTACCCTTTGGAGCACCTTGTTTGCCTCCCAGCACAGCTGTGCTGTGCTCCCTGTCCTGCACCCTTACCCCCAGAACGCTCCCATCCTTGCTTGCTGTGGCAGTCACTACCAGCCCCAATCCGGTACCAGTCCTCCAGAGCACTGCAGGGGTGGCTCATCACTGCACTGCTGTTTGCCACACTACTGGGGCTTCTCTGTTGCTTCTTAGCTAGGATTTGACTAATTTCCTTCCTGGGGAAGCACAGCAGGCCAAGCTTTTGGCAACTGGTGTCATGCCTCCAGACTGCACATCTGTGTCACAAGTAGAGAGTTATGTTATCCTTGATGAAGGAACAGTGGGAGAGGGATTATCCTGGGAGTTTGCTGACAGGAGCTAACCAAACATGCTTCACAACTAAATGAAGTTGCCAGTCAGCATTATTTTGTTCTCCATTGTGTTTTCTGACCAGTCAAGAGCATTCCCTTGTCAGTGAAGTGTGGGAGGTTCTGCAGCAGGATGCAAGCACTGGGACTCACACTTAGGAGGAGGAAAGTGCCTAAGGACAGTCTGTCTGCAGATGTTAGAAAATCAAAGAGGAGCCACAACTGCCATGAGACATCTCCTGCTTGGAGGGTGTCACTTTTGGGACACTTCATTAAAAGTCCTCAGAACAGTTTCTTTGTCACTCCTAGGAAACGCTCCAATCTTCTTCCATCAGTGACAGCAGTGGGAGCTGGATGAGTAACAGGAATTAGGATGGTAGCGTTACAAAGTAACCCATGAGGACACTCAGAGACAACGTAGATACCTATTGTGTGTATTTGTGTTGGGGAAGCTGAGGGAAAAGGAGTGAAGGGATGACCCAGAGTCATTTTGGACATCTGCCAGAGGGGGATGTAAGCACAGGCAGTCAGGATTGCCACTACTCAGTCAGGCTGAGTCTTTCCTTGAGGTCATGTCCAGCTGGAAATTTCCCTGCTTTGCTCCAGAGAGCTTCTTTTTTCCACTCTCACCATAAGGAAGCTAAGTCTAAGCCTACCATGTTATCTCTTTTGGCTCTGTGGCATCCTCAGCCTTGGGTGGTGTCTCTGCCACATAGTACAGTGCCTTTTAGATGCAGTTACCTCAGGCATCTCTGTGTAGCTTGGGGAGGAAGAAGTAGATCCACAGGCAGCTGGGGCTGGGAGTAGAAGGTGTCGCTATATGGGGCAGTGAGTATCAGTCATCATGTAGGAGGCCTGGAATCACTTGCAGGGCTGGGAAGAACCAGTGTAATCTTTAGAGAGGGCATCCAAGGGATTGTGTTGTTCCCTTCAGCAGACAAGTGGTGTCACACTAGTAGCTCAGCAGCATGCTCTTGGCCATCACTAACCACCTGAATGTTTCTTTCTCCCAGTTGTCACAGACGAAACCCTGAGCTTCATCCAGAAAAGTCGACGTCTGCTTGTTGTCCTGAGCCCCAACTACGTCTTGCAGGGGACACAGGCCCTGCTGGAGCTCAAAGCTGGTCTAGAGAATATGGCCTCCAAGGGCAACATCAAAGTCATTCTAGTGCAGTACAAAGCCATCAAGAAGAGCAAAGTGAAGGAGCTGAAGCAGGCCCAGGCGGCATTGACTGTCATTAAATGGAAAGGCGAGAAATCGAAGTTCCCAAAGGGCAGGTTCTGGAAGCAGCTGCAGGTGGAAATGCCAGTGAAAAAAATTAGCAGGAGTCTGAGCCTTGATGGGCTCATTTGTATCCCTGAAAAATGTTTGACATCATCAGAAAACAAAACAAAACAAACCCCAGGAATCTACAGGTTAAGCCAGGGCATGGGAAGGGAGTTTTTGCCATGAAGCGCTGTCCCCCTCCCCCAGGCATTTCAGAGGGCAGTCAGACCTCCCTGCAGATTTCCTACTGCCCTGGCAGTAGAGAGACCAAAGATGCACATGTGTCCTTTCTACAAGTGTCCTTGTCATGAGCCACACAAGCTCTGGCCTCTGGGTCTAGATTTGGGCTATCCAGGTGGGATGCAGTCAGCACTTTGTGATAGCACAGTATTTCTATAGGCCAGTACTGGGGCCTTCATTAGCATCCAGGGTAGAGCTCCTTTCCTCTCTTCTTGGTCACTGATCCATGTTGCAGAGGCTGAGGAACAGTTTGAAAGGTGACTCCAGGATAGAGCCTTTCATACTTGTCCCAGCTGTATAGTCCAGATGACTGTGAGATCACATTCCTGCCTTAGTAGTGGGAGCATACACTCCTGAGGCTCCTCATCTTTGCTCCCCACGTTTCTGTAAGAGCAGTGCATTCAAATAGTTTGGCAATGTGAAATGGCTGCTTAAAAAAAACCACCTCCTAGTAGGTGATATTTGTATTGTAGCATTTCTACTAATAAGTGGTCAGTCTCTAGGTCTGTGTTAGTCTCCAGAGCACCCCAGGTTCTTCAGGGCCATAATGCTTGTAATGTGGGGAAAGTCTCCAGGTCATGGAGCATAGCTGAGAGATGTATCTATGTAAGGTAAACTCAAGGACTTCACAAGCACTACAAGGACCTCCAGTTTACTACTGTATCCTCCTACCATAGCTGTGCTGCTGGCTGGGGGAAAGCAAAGTGCTGCTGAGGCCTCTGGGGTGACACTGGATATATGTCCAGCTCCCTAGGTGAAGCTACAGACTTGTTGGAACTTATAATAACTGTTTGCTTCACACAGGTAAGACTATGAGGACAGGCTGAGATATTTGGGGTGGTTCAGCCTAGAGAAGAGAAGGCTCCAGGGAGACCTTACTGTGGCCTTTCAATACTTAGAAGTGGCTCTATAAGAAAGATGGAGACAAAGACTTTGGTAGAGCCTGTTGCAACAGGACAAGGGGTGATGGCTCTAAATTAAAAGAGGGGAGATTCAGATTAGATTTGAAGAAGAAATTTTTTTTCATGCTGAGGGCCCAGAGAGGTGGTAGTTGCTCCATCCCTGCCAACATTCACCATTCAGTGGGGCTCTGAGCAACCTGGTCTAGTTGTAGATGTCCCTGCTGACTGCAGGGGGATTGGACTAGATGACCTTTAAAGGTCCTTTCCAACCCAGACCATTCTGTGAAGACTCAGTGTTTTCTACCATTCATAATTCAGGGCTCAAGTTTAAGCTGCCCTTGGCTTTACAAAGCAAGTCTCCTCCCATCTTATTCCCAGCCCAGAACTGCAGAGCAGAGGATGTATCTCAGCATCTGCAACCTTTGCACAAAGTGGGAATACTAAAAAACCACTGAGCACCATTCTTTGCTTCAGTGGGAGGCAGCAGGCGTAGGAGAGGACCTGTTGAGTTAACCCTCAACAGGCAGGCTTTTCAGACTGAGGAAAGTGTCCCTTGGTAGGACAGACCAAAGCACAGCAGGACCCTAGCACTGACTGCTACTGCTGTCCACAACATTTTCACATAGAGCAGGCAAGCAAGGCCATTGCCTTGCTCTTTTAGCTCCCAGTGCTGTGCCTTGCCACTTGCAGAATTCAGTGTTACGCACGCTGAGTGCACGCTTGTGTTTGTTGATAGTGCTTGCTCCTGGGTTACCTCTGACTCATGCTTTTGCTTAGTTGTGGCTAGTGAGTGAGGCATACCCATTCATGATGGCATTAAAGAAGCACTACAATCTGGAGTCTATGCACCCAGCTGAGCAGAGAGGTTTGAGGGTGTCCCAGCAAACAGCTCAGCTTTCAAGGTGTGGGGTTGAATCCTGGCATCAACAAAGTCTCTTAGCATGTTATGACTAATAATGTTAGCCCAGGGCAGTGGGGAGCCATAGCCACCCCTGTTTATAGGCAGGTACTGTAAAAAAGAAGAACAAACAGAGCTTCTTTCTTATCTTCCTCTTTGTTCTCCTTGTCCCATGTAAGCTTTGTTTTAAGCAGGTGAAATTATAGCCAGCTTCACTGAGGGCAGTGGAACTCCTCATCTGTTCAGAGGTGCCGAAGAGCTTTGTTGTTAGGAGGTTTTGTACTGTGTCTGTCTGTAGGGAAGAGGAACAGAGCTGCTTCTCACACTCCATAAAGCTTCATTTATATCAGACAGCACCCAAAACCATGCTCAACTTTCTGAAGCCATTGTAACCCTGTCAAGTAGGAAGTCAAGAAAGGGAGCCAGGAGACCTGCACACCTAAGTTGGAAACTGCTGAGCAAATTCAAATGGAAGAAGAGAGTCTACAGATTATGGAAGGAGCATAAGATGGTGTCAGAGCATGGAGGGAGGCATCTAGGAAAGCTAAGGCCTCCTTGGAATTCAGCCTTGCAAAGAAGGTCAAGGACAACAGAAAAAGGGCTTCTTCAAATACATTGCAGGAAAAACTAACACTAGAGGCAATGTAGGCCCAGTGCTGAATGAGGTGGGTGCCCTGGTGACAGAGGATACAAAGAGGACAGAGTTATTAAATGCCTTCTTTGTCTCCATCTATACTGCTGGAGACTGTACTCAGAAGTCCTTGACACCTGAGGGCCCAGAAGAAGATGTGACAAAGAAGGAGTTTTCCTTGGGTGATGAGGAGTGGATTTATGAGGCCTGGGTTAGGGAACAGTTAAGTGACCTGAACATCATAAATCCACAGGTCCTGGTGGCTTGCACCCAGAGGTGCTTAGGGAGATGGCAGAGATCATTGCCAGACCACTCTCCATCATCTTTGGTAAGTCATGGTGGACAGGAGAGGTGCCTGGGGATTGGAGGAGGGCAAACATCAATCTTCAAAAAGGGTAAGAAGGAGGACCCAGGTAACTATAGAGCAGTCAGCCTGACTTCCATCCCTGGAAAGGTAATGGAGCAACTTATCCTCGACTCTGTGCTTAAGCATCTCAAGGACAAGAGGGTTGTCAGGAGCAGTCAGCATGGTTTTACCAAGAGGAGGTCAAATTTGACCAACCTGATAGCCTTTTATGAGGATGTAACCAGGTGGATAGATGATGGTAGAGCAGTGGATGTGGTTTATCTTGATTTCAGTGTAGCATTTGGCACCATTCCCCACAGCAGCCTTGCAGCTAAACTGAGGCAAGTGTGATCTGGATGATTGGTTAGGTAGGAGGATTTGGAACTGGTTGAAGGAAAGAAATGAGAGAGTTGTGGTCAGTGGGACAGAGTCTAGTTGGAGGCCTGTAGCCAGTGTAGTCCCTCAGGGGTTGGTACTGGGACTGGTACTGTTCAATATATTCATCAGTGGCCTGGATGAGGGCACAGAGTGCACTGTCAGCAGGTTTGCTGACAACACCAGACTGGGTGGAGTGGCTGCCATGCCAGAAGGCTGTGCTGCCATTCAGCCAGACTGAGGCAGGCTGGAGGGTTAGGCAGGGAGAAACTGAATGAAATTCAACAAGAGCAAGTGTAGAGTTTTGCACCTGGGAAAGAACAACCCCAGGTATCAGTATAGGTTGGGGTCTGAGCTGTTGGAGAGCAGTGAAGGGGAAAAGGACCTGGGGGTCCTAGTGAATGGAAGGTTGACCATGAGCCAGCAATGTGCTCTTGTGGACAAGAAGGCCAGTGCTATGCTGAGGTGTATTCAAAGGGCTGTGGTTAGTAGGTCCAGAGAGGTTCTTCTCCCCCTCTACTCTGCCTCAGTGCCACATGTGGAATATTGTGTCTGGTTCTGGGCCCCTCAGTTCAAGGAGGGCCTCAGGGGACTGCTTGAAAAAGTCCAGCACAGACCCACAAAGATGATGAAGAGAATGGAACATCTTCCTTACGAGGAGAGACTGAGGGAGCTGGGGCTTTTTAGCCTGGAGAGGGGGACACTGAGAGGTGACCTCATTCATGTTTGTAAGTATGTAGAGGGTGAGTGCCAGGAGGCTGGAGCCAGGCTCTGCTCAGTAATGCCTGATGACAGGACAAGGGGCAATGGGTGGAAGTTGAGGCATAGGAAGTTCCATGGAAACAGGAGGAGACTTTTTTCACTGTGAGTGTGACAGAGCACTGGAACAGGCTGCCCAAGGGGGTTGTGGAGTCTCCCTCTCTGGAGATACTCAGAACCTACCTGGACATGTTCCTGTGTGATCTGGCATAGGTGATCCTGCTCTGGCAGGGGGGGGTTGGACTGGATGAGCTTTCAGGGTCTGTTCCAAATCCTTACATTCTGTGACTGTGATTTTTGCCCAGCTTCACCTTTTTGTGTTTTCAGCATCTCTGTAATTGGCTGCCAGACCTGCAGGCAGAGGGAAAGCCTTGAGGCCAAAGCAGAACTCTGTTAGATTCCAATTTCTTTTTCCTCTTAATTGAATTCACATGCATTTTTAAGTTAACCTAACATCCCAGACCTCACCACCTCACATCTCACTTTTGGCTGACTTCTGCTGATGTTTTAGTGTGTCTTATTATTGTAGAAAGTTAAATTTGCCTCATTTATTTTGCTGATTTTATTCAAAGAGTTTTCAGAGTAAATAAGAGTAGGATTTTTTTTTTTCTGACAGTGGCCCTTGATGCCACTGCAACTCCAGAACAAGATCACTGAGAGGCATCAGCAGAGCACCCACAAAGCAAATGGTGCAGTGGTCTGGAGCAGGCCCAAGAGGTCCAGAGAGAGCAGCACGGAAAAGAGTAGCGCTGGGACAGGTTCCACTCTCCCAGCAGCTCTACAACTGGCTTTACTGGGAGCTGTCAGGCCCAAAGTAAAGCCCAGTCCCAGCTGCAGTGCAGAGCTGCAAAGCACCTCATCTATGCCTGCCATTTCATCCTGTGCCATATGTGGTTTCCATTATGGGATTCTGTCACAGCATCTGTCTAGTTCAATGGATTAATTTGAGTTTCTGTGCTCTAAGCTAACATTTATCACTATGCAGCTCATACAGAGGTCCTCATTGTTATTTCATGGGGAAAAAAACATGGCACAAATTGCAAAGAAGAATGTCTTCCTGTGCTGTTTGATGTTGTACAGCTGCTGCAGAGTTTTCCCTGCTCTGTATGGTTTTGCCTTTTGTGTTACTTGGTCTGTGAAGTGTCAGTATTATTTTATTTTGCTTTTCAATAAAACATTTTTACTTTTGCATTTCAATCCTTGTGCATTTCTCATAAGTACCATTTTCCTCCCCATTATGTCTGCCAGAGGCTATTAAAGAAAGAAGGATGTGTGTAGTCTAAGCATCAAGATCACCTGGGTTAGTGGCTCTTGTTTTTGGTGAGCCTACAGAAATCTTGAGGTGCCACCACTGCTACCAGGGCCATGTGTGCAGAACCACAGTAACACACAGCATTCAAATGCCACCCACCAGTGGAGATGTGTGCATGGAAAGTCTTTGAGTCAAAGAGTGCCTACTTGGCAATCACAAGACAGAAAGATGGGAAAGAAACATCAGCCTTTGGCTTGAGAGACTAAGCCAGAATGCTGAGCAGAAGTCTTGGAAATCTGCCCTAGCCACAGCAGTCAAATTCACTCCTAGGCTGCTTTGCCTATCCACCTTCCAGGTAGTTTGGTAGAACACATTCATTCAGCTTCCTACTTTGTCATCCAAGCCATTTGTTTGGGGCCTTCCCCCATGTTTGCATGCTAGCAGGTAAGTTGAGAGAGGGTCTAACCCTTCCAGGCCACTGACAAAATGAGCACTTGTGACAGTCTCTGGATTTGGGGTCTATGGACAGTGAGATCTGTGAGTTCTCAGCTTTTACTGAGATTACAAATACATGGCTTGGAACAGTCCTCTGCTGTATCTCTGAGATGCATTAGGGAAGACACCAGTAAACCAGCAAAAATAGGCAGTGTCCTTCATAACCCTGTTGTAAAGATTGAGGGGTTTTAACACTAAGCTGATGTCCAAGAGTACCAAATTCCCATCTCTGTGAGTACCAAACCCCACCTTAGCCTATGCTGCTGGTGTCCCTGGCAGGACCCATCCTGTCTGCACACTGTGAAGTGGCTGCTTAGGTTTTTTGTATGAGCTGGGTACCTCAAGGTATCCTGGTCAGCCGAGTCTAAATGCATCCCATTCTCACAAATCAAGTCTCTCTTCAGGAATTTATGTGTTCTCCCTGCCAAAAGTTGAGTGTTATGAGTTGACAGTCATGCTTTTCTTTTGCACATTTTCAACTCAAAACATTTCCTTTCAGCAGTGTTGGAATCGTTCATGTTACCTGAGCCTGTGCTTTTTGAGTAGGTAGGTAGAAGAGGTGACCTCTCTGGTGCTGCTCCTGCCTACCTTTTGCTGGGATTCTGTGATTCCAGTTTCAAAAAGACATTTCAAACCAGCAAAAGAGCTTTTTTTCTTTGACAAAAGAGTGAAGCTTGACTGATTTCAAAATAGATCTCAATCAGTTATAGAAAGGTTTGAATGAGTTCTGGACTGAGTAAATTGGGAGATGACTTCCAATTCTTTATGCTTTGAAGGGCAGTATATATCCCTCTCCCCAGTCCCCCAGTCAGGGCTAGAGAGACTGAGGGAGAGATTTAAGGCTGACATTTTTTTCTTGCAAAGTTTGGAGGCTTCCATTTCTAGAAAAGAGAGAATTAGAGGAAGATGGGTCTCAGCCTCAGCAGTGCAAGCTGTGGCACAACTGCATAATTGCTTCGCTTTGTTCCTTCATTAAGGGCTGCCAGGGCTGTGGGCAGGTGGTTCCTGAACAAGACCTGCCCTTCACCGATGCCTGCACTTCCCCAGGCAGTAGTGATGCTGTGCAGTGCAGAAGGCAGGGTGCAGTCCTGGCTTACCCAGCTACCATGGCTTCTCTTTTACCACTTCAGCCTTCTCATAAACCGACTGCAGACCAAAACTGCTGCTATTGCTCCTGCAGTCCCTGCTGCCAGGAGTGTGGGCAAAGTGAAAGTCATTGGGTTTGTGCCAGGTTTCCCTCTGTGGGAAGGGGGGGATCTGTGCTGGTATTTCACTAAACAGCTTCCTTCAGTTTTCTCTCCTTCCTTCCTCCCCTGTGTGCACCCCAACTCCTCTGCTCTTGCGCTCTTAGATACCACCGAAGCTGTGTTCGACTTCATCCAGAGGAGCCGCAGGATGATCGTGGTGCTGAGTCCTGATTACTTGACAGAGAAGAGCATCAGCCTCCTGGAGTTCAAGCTGGGGATCATGTGCCAGAATGCCATTGCCACCAAGCTCATCGTGGTGGAGTACAGGCCACTGCAGTGCACCCACCCCAGCATCCTCCAGCTGAAGGAGTCTGTCTCCTTTGTCACCTGGAAGGGGGAGAAGTCCAAGCGCTCCGGCTCCCAGTTCTGGAAGGCACTGCGGCTTGCCCTGCCACTGCGCAGCCTGAGTGCCAGCGCTGGCTGGAACGAGAGCTGCTCTTCCCAGTCAGACATCAGCCTGGACCCCATCCAGAGGAGAAGAAGCCGATTGAAAGGGCAGCCTGACCCACGGGGAACCACGACGGTGACTTTTGCTCCCGGAGGGACGGCCCGGGTGTCTGAATCAAAGGCTAAACACCGAGCCAAGCACTTTCTGACCTGCCGGTGTTGCGAGACCTATTGCAACGGTGGCAGCAGACTCAAGCGCAAGCACCGAGCCGTGGCCGAGCCCAGGTGGGACGCTCACCTCTGCAAGTCGGGCTCAGGCAGACCTGCGGCGCAGGGCATTCAGGGCAGAAGCCGAGCCGAGCCCGCACCAGCACAGGCTCCTGCTCTCGCCCTCTGCCATTACAGCGACCTGTCCAACAACAATGACTTCTACGTACTCTAGCCGAGAAGCTGATGGCACGGCAGGTGCTGGGCCAGCACAAGAAGCTCACTGCAGCCTCAGCCAAGAATTGTGTACAATATCACAGGCTGCCGTGGTGTTGTGCACTGTCAGTTCCGTGCCGGCGTGGCATCACTGGTGCTGGTGATGTGGGCCAGGGACCTGCAGGGACAGAGCAGCGGCTAGAGGCTGCCTGCCTGGGTCCTTCTCGTTAATTTCAGTTGCGAAATGGAGCTAAGAGTGGATCTCTCTGGTGTTGCTTCCCTCCAGCCGCCGATGTCTTTGCCACAGGGCTGCTCCTGGGGCTGGGTGCGGGAGGGCAGGACCCCAGCTGGAGATGGAGAGGGAGAAGCTGTGCTCCTGGCAGCAAGCCCTGGAAAAAGGACAGCAAGGCTACGTTTTGCAAAGGATAAGACTTTGTTAACGAGAGCAACGTGGAGCCTCAGCCAGTGCAGGAGTGCACCGTGCAGCATGGTGCTTTATCTACTGTGGTTTAAAAGGGCCTGGTCAAAAGTTTTAACACAAGTCTCTTCTCTCTGAATAAAACTGATTTATTTAATCTGCTGTTGTTACAAGTGCCATGGGAACTGGTAAATGCCTTGGTCACCAGGCAGTGCCTGGAGAGGTGGTTTGTCCAAACTAGCTGAAATCCCCTCTCTGTTCCAAATGCTTCCAGTGGCTGCTCCTGGGCTCAGTCCCTCTCTCAGCTTCACCATATGATGAATTTGTTCTGTCAGTCGCATGGCCTTTCATGCAGCAAGCAAGAAAACCATTACAAATGTAGGGAAATATGATTAAAAAATTCTCTGGGTAGTCAGTGAGCTCAGGAATAGGAGCAAGACCTAAAACACTCCCAGAAAACCTCGGGCTCTAGAGCCCAGGGGTCAAAACTCAACCAACACTTCATTAAATAACCGAAAGAGCCTTTGAACAGTCTTCCTGTTTCAACAGCCGGTTGAGCTGGCTGTCAACAGTGTTTCTAACTCTTCATCCACAGTGAAAACTTCATTTGCTTCACTCTGCTGTGTGTAATGACTTCTCTCCCCACTGAGAAAATGTGCTAATGCTGGGAGCTGGCTACTCTCCTTCAGCTGAGCACTCCAGACTGGGTAATACACAGCATTTGTTTTCTTTCCCTGAGACAGAAAAAAGAAGAAGAAAAGGTCTCCTTCACCACTCTGGTCAGTCTAGTTGTTGCCTCTCAGCTTGGCAAGTAGCGATAGTTTGTCTGCCTTCAAAGTATGAACCCTTGGGGTGCAGAGTCTGTGACCTTGAGGACAGACCCTTATGACCTCAAGTGCAGCCCTAGTGAAATTGATGGAGGTGTGAGGAAGGAAGGGGAGATATCTTACCCATTTCAGTAGTGCTGAAGCCCAGTTATAATTCATACATCATTTGCCTTCCCTCAGTAGTCCCTCTTCCCAGCATTGCCCTGACTTTTTTGATCCTTCTGAGATCAAGCACAGCTCTCCTGCTACAAGTCTCTGTGAGCTGAATCCTAACAGCCCTACTGCAGCAGACCAAGAAAAGAGAAACAAACAAAAAAACATGGAGCTAAATCAATCTAAATAAAATAAGGGCAAAGCCTCCTCCACCCCCCAACTAGCTGATAAGGATTAGAAATTCAGACTCTAGAAAACTCTCCAGGCATGGATTTCTCTGTAATTTCAGGCAGACACAGTCTAAATGCCTCAGAAAGTTTTGTCTATATGTGGCCTTTCTCTGTGATTAAAAAGGAGGAGCAGGAATAAGATCTTTGGAAAGCAAGATGATAAATTGCAGAATGCTTTGTGAGAAGTAATTAAAATACCATTACATGGTTAAATGGTTCTGGTTGCTTACAACGAGATGTGGGATGTCAGTGAGTCTGGTAGAGCTGAAAACACGAGCTGCAAAACACAAATAATTAGCCATCAGTCAAGCTCCAGAGTCAGCGTATTTGTTATTTGTTGTCATTTAAACAGCTTTTATTTACAGACTTTGCCCTTACTTGGTTGTGGGTCATCTACAGCAATCCAAAGATGCAGGAAACAACAGCTGAAGCCTGTACAAACTGGCCAGCTCCTGCCTTTTGGGGCAAACTGACATCTCTTCACGAGGGAACAAATGCAAATGGGTAAGTGCCATCGCTTCTCCTCTTGCTTCAACAGAGCTAGTGTGATTTTGCCACCCTTTTTTCTACCTACCAAATGGATCCAGGGTTTTGGTGGCTCCTGTAATAACTCCTGGGATGGAGTGGATTGCAGTGTGTGCAGAGCCTTTATCCCCCGAGGCCTGGCTCCCAAAGCCTCGACAGTAGGCTGTGTTGGAGAGAGTGTCTCAACAAAGATACAAGGACTACAATCTAGAGCCACTTTCAGTTGTATCTGGGGATACTTTTAAGCAGCATCCTAAGCACGTTGCTTGGAAGTGCCCCAAGTGTCAACACAAGATCTTGCTTTCAGACCAAATGCAACTCTTTGCACAGAGTGTGCATTCTGTTCTTTGAGAATCAGTTAAAATCTGGTCCCATCCCTTCAAACACTCACTGGTGCAGAGGGACCGTGGTGTCTGCTCTTTTCTCTGCTACACATGTGCTTATCAGTTTCCTACAATACAATTGTTGTAACTCCAAAGTTAACAGCCAGCACAATAACATCATTCCCTTCACCCACCCAGAGGACTGTCCAGGCAGGAGCAGAGTTAGTATATATCCTAATACAAAATTATATCCTAATACAAAAAAACATTCATGTAGCCTTGGATATGCTACCTATAGAATAGAACAGAACAGAACCAACCAGGTTGGAAGAGACCTCCAAGATCATCCAGTCCAACCTAGCACCCAGCCCTATCCAGTCAACTAGACCATAGCACCAAGTGCCCCATCCAGTCTTTGGCATGCAGTGGTACAAGCCTACCAGGTCATACTGTTCAGAGCCATTTGTACAATATTTCCACTGTTACCTAGAGGCTGTTAGTCTGTGGAAGGTGGATGGTGCCATGAAGATGCTGAACAGACCTAGTTAAGCAGTGAGGAAACATAGGGAAGTCACTCAGTCCATTTCAATATCAATCTGTCTTCACTTCTACTGACTACAAAGCTCTGGTACTCAGTACCCTGGCAAGTTCCACTTTCCATGTCAATAATGGGCTGCTCCTTGCATCTGAAATGTTAGATGAATCATTCATCTGCAAGAACTTACACAAATTTTCTCCATATCAACAAGAATTTATTTTCTCATCGATTACATCTATTGAGATGCTGATCTCAAAGCATCTGATATAAGTGTATTTATAGCAGAGAAGTTCACAAACAATGACAAGAACATGAAGGAACCAACAGAAGTGAGAAATAAGGGGAGGAAAAAAGAGGCATCAAACCATTAATCTTTGCTCTTTATTTGTATGTTTTTTTTCCTACTGTGGCCTACCTATGGGATGAGATTTAACAAGGCCAAGTGCAGCGTTCTGCACTTTGGCCACAACAACCCCAAGCAGCACTACAGGCTGGGGACAGAGTGGCTGGAGAGCAGCCAGGAAGAAAGGGACCTGGGGGTGCTGGTAGATAGTAGCTGAAGATGAGGCAGCAGTGTGCCCAGGTGGCCAAGAGACCAATGGCATCCTGGCCTGGATCAGGAGCAGTGTGGCCAGCAGGACAAGGGAGGTTATTCTGCCCCTGTACTCAACACTGGTCAGGCCACACCTGGAGTGCTGTGTCCAGTTCTGGGCTCCTCAGTTCAAGAGAGATGTTGANGGGGAGGTCTAGGCTGGATGTTAGGAGGAAGTTGTTGGCAGAGAGAGTGATTGGCATTGGAATGGGCTGCCCAGGGAGGTGGTGGAGTCGCTGTTACCAGCCAAGTCGCTGAGTTACCAGCCAAGCTGGGAATACTGTTGGTGGGAATAGGTGATCTGGGAATATCTGCTCCCATTGAGCCACATTCATTGGCTACTAATTAATTCCACTGACACCTTGGAGTCCTGGATACCCCAAAGTCCTCTCCCTCCATGGCTTGGCTGGGAGAGGAAAGGCATGAAACAAAAACCTGTTTCCCCTGCCTTGCCCTGCAGGCTTGAAGCAGGGGAGCAAAGGGCCCTTCTGGCCCGAGGGCTGCCCGAGCAGATGCCTGTGCCGGGATCGGGCTGGGGATTGCCTGTGTGCTTCGTGCCTAGGGAGTGGAAACTTGGCTCTTATGTCTAGCAAAGGTATAAATATTGGGGTGCTTCCTGCCTTGGGTTTCTCCCCAGCCTGGATAGCTTCTGCAGAGAGTCCCCTGGCGCTGGGAAGGACAAGCTCCTGACAGACCTGAGGGTTTTTGGACAGCTTCCCGCCTTAAGCACTCTCTTATGCGAGCTCAATAGGCCTAACGAGCCTCAGATGTCCTTTGAAAGAGAGGGAGCCGACAAGCACCTGGACTGCCCCTTCTCTCGGACAGCCTTGCTCACCTGTGAGTAATCTTTCTGCTAAGCCTGATTAATAGTGGGGAAAAGCTGTGTTTATAGCTTAGCCTTATCCAGTTCCTGACTTCTAAAGCAGCCAAAGTTGTCTGTAGTATCCTTTGTAAGCTATTCTCAATCAAACTGGCTGGAGGGCCAGCCAGAGCCTGGGCTGCAGCCGGAGAAGTGTGGCCAGCAGGGCCAGGGAGGTGATTCTTCTCCTCTACTCTGCTCTGCTCAGGCCCCACCTGGAGTACTGCATCCAGCTCTGCAGCCCCCATTACAAGAAGGATGTGGAGGCACTGGAGTGTGTCCAGAGAAGGGCCACAAGGATGATCAGAGGGCTGCAACAGCTCTGCTATGAGGACAGACTGAAAGAGCTGGGGCTGTTCAGTCTGGAGAAGAGGAGGCTCTGAGGTGACCTTCTTGTGGCCTTCCAGTATCTGAAGGGAGCCTACAAAAAAGCTGTGGAGGGACCTTTTGGGATATCAGGGAGTGACAGGACTGGGGGGAATGGAGCAAAGCTGGAGGTGAATAGGTTCAAACTGGATGTGAGGAGGAAGTTGTTGAGCATGAGAGTGGTGAGAGCCTGGAATGGGTTGCCCGGGGAGATGGTTGAGGCCCTGTCCCTGGAGGTGTTTAAGGCCCTGTCCCTGGAGGTGTTTAAGGCCAGGCTGGATGAGGCTATGGGCAGCCTGCTCTAAGGTAGGGTGTCCCTGGGCATGGCAGGGGGGTTGGAACCGGCTGCTCCTTGTGGTCCCTTCCAACCCTGACTGATTCTGTGATTCTAAACTGAGTCTGCTAATGAAATTACTTTCTGTCTGTAGCTTTGGGGGATGGGTTTCAGGAAAACAAAATAATTCTATTTTATATATATATTCCTGACTCAGCCATGTTAATTCCCTGCCTCCACAACAGTTACCTATGTGTGCAATTCCATACTGACCAGTCTGGGAATGAATCATCACTAACCCATGCAAACTTACAAAGAATTTGACTTTCCTGCTCACAGGAAATTCCATTGTTTTGCCTCTCTTTGTCCACCCCCTCCTCTCCTATCATCAAACAGAACACAAATAGCACACAATGACAGCAATTTTTTTTTTCCTGTGAAATTTTTAATAGCAATTTATTTCCATAGCAAATAGAAGATATCTCATGGGAATCATAGAATCAGCCAGGTTGGAAGAGACCTCCAAGATCATCCAGTCCAACCTATCGCCCAGCCCTAGCCAGTCAATCAGACCATGGCACTAAGTGCCTCATCCAGGCTTTGCTTGAACACCTCCAGGGACAGTGACTCCACCACCTCCCTGGGCAGCCCATTCCAATGCCAATCACTCTCTCTGGCAACAACTTCCTCCTAACATCCAGCCTAGACCTCCCCCACCACAACTTGAGACTGTGTCCCCTTGTTCCATTGCTGCTTGCCTGGGAGAAGAGACCAACCCCACCTGGCTACAGCCTCCCTTAGGTAGTTGTAGACAGCAATGAAGTCACCCCTGAGCCTCCTCCAGGCTAAACACCCCCAGCTCCCTCAGCTTCTTCTCATAGGGTTTGTGTTCCAGGCCCCTCACCAGCCTTGTTGCCCTTCTTTGGACACCTTCCAGCACCTCAACATTTCTCTTGAATTGAGGAGCCCAGAAATGGACACAGCTCTCAAGGTGTGGCCTGACCAGTGTTGAGTACAGGGGAAGAATAACCTCCCTCGTCCTGCTGGCCACACTGAATCATGATCTGAATCACATTTAAACTTTTCTTTAACATAAAAATATTTTTACTGTTTTTTTTTTATTTTAAGCACAGCTCAAAATGTGTCAAAACCATGTTGGTATTTCACTTCTGTTTTGCTTACAGCATGCTTTGTTGAGACTAGACCCTTTAAAAACATTTCAACTTACATGAAAACAGTGTTTGCCTTTGAAAAACAGCTTCCATTCGAAACACACCATCAGAGCTGCACTGGTTATCAAATTTGCCCCCTTTTTGCATACTTGTCCAAGCATTCTGCAGTGTTTGCAGTTTCCCAGACTTCTAAGACGTGTTAAAGAATTAGGCATGTGTGTGATGCCATGAGCTCCTCAACCAGCCCTCTAACAACTGAAAAGCCTCCAGCTATATTCTTACAGCTAGCTAGAAAGAAATCATCTTCTTTCATATCAGACCATATCAGCTCCTCAAATCTCAGTCATGTTTGTGTATTAGGCCCAAGAACTCAGTTGAGGGTAATATCTTACTACCTCATTCCTCTTTGTGCTAGTTTGAAGCTAGCTAGAATGTTTTGGTGAGAAGAATTAGATTACAGGCTGTGAAAGGGAAACAATGGTGATGTCTACTTCACTCATAGGCTTGCTGAGATGTATAAGAACAAGAATCCAAACATAGAGAAGGGAGATGTTTTCTGTCCAGGCTATGAGCTGCATTTTTTCTCTCTAACCTAACCTGCCGTCTCTTTGACTAATCCTCCTGCTTCCTAACCCCCCTGGCTGACCCTGCATTCTTCCTTGGGCACAAGGCAACATCTGGGGTAAGGTAGAGAGGGGTGGGGGAAGGTGGAAGGGTGGTTGGGAGCCCCTCCTGGGGACTCAGGTTTCTGGGAGGGCTGTTGTGTTTCTGTATTACCTTTTACCTTGTATATGTCTGTCTATAAGTGTATATATACTGTAAATATCTGCTTGTACTTTGTGCTAGCTGTAAATATAAGCTTCATTCGATTTCCAGAGCTGGCTGAGTCTAGCCTGGGTGATTTCCAAAGTGTGGGGGGGCAGGGAACACCCAAATCATCACACTCTTACACACTGCAAACACCGATGGAGATGTCTCTGGGGACAGTAACCCATGCCTTCTGATTTGCTCACACTCTTTCAGTGAACAGAGTTGCTAGTGAAAGAAAATTGTACTCCATTCATGCTCACAGTTTAATTGCATGCTCCCATTTTAATTGCATGCTCCCTTCTGGAGGCAGGCAAGAGTAACATCTATCATCTTGTTTCACATCTCTGCCTCAAAAGCATCTGCTCCACTTGTGGTGACTCACGAGAGAGCAGCTGCTTGCTCTCATTCAATGACAGGCTCACTGGCACATGTTCATTTACCTGCATTTAACATCCTGATGGAGTCAAACACCATTTCAAACTCACTCACTATACCCTTCAGATTTGTACACATGAAAAGATCCAACCCAAACAAACAACAAATATCTGGCTATTGTCCCTGAATATCTGCATTTATTTAGGCTGGTTTCATCCACTCCAGCAGCACAGTCCTGCCAGATTCCTGATTCACCCAAACACTAAATGCTCAATTGGTCTACTTCTGCCCAGCATCTGACACAAAGCTGGACCTGAGTGGAGAAAAGTGAGGGTATCTGGTCTGTGTCAACACAGAGGTACCACCAATCTCCTTAAATAAACATCAGACCCCATACAGGGCTGCTGTATTAATGCCAAGTGCTAGCTTTTTGCTTGCTTGGCTTCATGTTTCCTTTTCCCTTGAGGTCTTCAAAGATACAGTTTAATAGATGCCAATAATGTCAGCAGAATCCATTCATATCACCCTAATTTAGGTATTTATTATTGGTTCTTATGGGACATATCAAAACAGACCCAAGGCTAAGTTACCTTCTCCCCTCCTCCTGCCATTCCCCCCCCAGGACATTGCATCTCTCATTTGCTTTGTTCTTATCAGTGATCCAAACTTCTCCCCCACAAGTCCTCTCACTCCTGCCAAGCTCCTACACACAGACATCATTGGGAAGTTGCCCAGAGCTCACTCCAAGCTTAATACTTTGCTCAGTCCAGCTTAACAGCATGCAATTTGTCTTGCACGAATTTTATGACAAAGGGGGACCCAAGGTCAGCACCTTGTAAACCAGATCAAGGTGATTGAGCTTTCCATTTTCATTCCTAATTTAGCTACTCCTCTTTCTTGTCTGTCTGTATCTGGAGCTTCCTGATAACCACTGTCGTGCATGCAAGCAGCATCCAAGTATTTCCAGCTGCTCTGCACAGCAGCCAGACTATTAGAGGGAGACAGACATGGCAGGTGGCTTGGACTCACAGTCTAACTATACTCCAGCCTGCCTGCTTGCTTGTTTTCTCTCACTTATTCCTCACTGCAATATAGCAGCTTGCCTCCTGCCTTATACCTCTCTGCTGTAGCAATATCTGGGCAATTCAGTCTCTAGGACACTCTTTCTCTCCCTCTCTGGAGATATTCAAAACTCACCTGGATGTGTTCCTGTGTGATCTGGTATAGGTCATCCTGCTCTGGCAGGGTGAGGGTGGACCAGATGATCTTTAGAGGTCCCTTCCAGCCCCTGACATTTGTGCTTCTGTGATCCTCCATAGGTAAGGGAGTGTGTCAGGTACTACACAGATGTCAAGAGACACCTTCTACTCTAAATAGGTTTTGTTCTTGTTCTGTTTCGTCCCAGCTGCCATCCACCACCTGGCAGGAAACTTCCTGAATGTAAACCAAGTCTCTCCAGTTGGGCCGAGCACACAGCAGAGAGGTCAATACAACAGATGCTTTTGAGCAGTGACTTCATCAGCAAGGGTGGTCCAAATCTGCCTGCAGACACTTGTCTGCCACTTACTAACGTAATGCCAGAGCATCCAGATCTGAGCAGCCTGCAGAGTGTCACCTCCTGTCATCAGCTCTTTCAGTTCGGTGGGCAGCTTACATTTAGTCTCTCATAGGTGATGCTATGGAAGGAGATGGAACAAAGGAAGATGTGGCAGTGCAAATAGAACACATTCTTCCAATTAAAACCAACCAACCAACCAAAAAACCTGTATTCATCCTGCCATTTTTAGTTGAACTTTTATTTATGATGGATTTTTCTTTTAATTCTATTTATAGGGATGCAGTACTTGTTGGGAAGTCAGCAGCTCTCCGTTACAGCACTATAAAGCAAAACTGTGACCACTCATTTCACAGGCTAAAGGTAACTTTCATTATTCTTTGTTTAGGCAATGCTTTTACAGAAACACTAGAATAAAAGAGAGCACCTTGCCCAAAAGCAGTCTCTAGAGCTATTGTTGAGAATCCACAGCTGCCTGACAGACACCTTAGCAGCAGATCCCCTTAGCTGCTGTCACCTTTATGACTTATTTGGAATAGCTACTGCATTATTTGATTTTTCATTGCTTTCCTCTTAGGTTGGCGTTTAGCCTTTCTTTTTAAACACCATATGCTGTAACCTCCCTCCCCCTATAACTGAGGATAATTAGAAGTTCCCTGCTACCTCTCATCCCTGGTTGTAAAAATATCTCTCATAATAAAGTCACATTGCTAGTAGGTGACAGGAAGAATCCTTGCAACAAGCCCCACCTGAAGCAACTCCATTTGCTGACTCGAACAGCTACCTTAAGGGTCACCTGTTAACTAATCAGCCAAGTGCATATTAATTGCTTCAGTTGTGTCTGAGTGATACAGCTAGGTAAGCAAGCCCTCACAGAAATGGTTGAGAAGCAAGGTTGAGTGTAGGTGTATCACCATATGCCCACTTTGGAAGTAGGCTATGGAGTGAAGGTTATCAAAGATTACTTTTCCTGTGGATGGCTGCAGTGAAGTATGACTTGCCTCCTCTAAGAAGAAACACTGGCAGGTAGACATCAGAGTCTTGCCAGGTACCTTGTTCTAGATGATTGTCCTAGGTTACACAGAGATGTCATTGCAAAGCAGACAGATAAATTTTCCATCCATTGAGCTTAGTTTGTTCAGTTGAAATGCATCTTCTGCAGTGTCTATGTGGAAGAACTGAAGGCAAACAGGTTGATGCTTCCCTGCTGTTTTCAGAATGAGCTTCTTTGAACTTTGGGGGTCCAGGTTCCCTGTATTTACACAGGTGAGTAGATAATATTGCTGTGTTGTGTTCAGATAATAGTGCTGTGTTTTGTTCATCCTTGTGTCTAGTTACATGCTAAACAGATGTTCTGACTAGTGAGCTTAGTAGTAGAGTAGGTAGGTTTGGGTTAGATATCAGGAAGAAGTTCTTTACTATGATGGTGGTGAAACTGGAACTTGTTGCCCAGAGAAGCTGTGGATGGCTCATCCCTGTGGGAGTGTTTAAAACCAGGGTGAATGAGGCTTTGAGCAACCTGGTCTAGTGTTAGATGTCCCTACCCATGGCAAGGGTGTTAGAATGAGATGATCTTTAAGGTCCCTTCCAACTGAAGAGATTCCATGACTCTGTGATTCTCTCTCCTCTATGTTTTCATGGGATTTGCTCTTGTCATGAAGCTCCCCTAGCCTAGCTGTTGCAATGTACAGGCTCTTCTGGACAGTCCCAGCCTGGATCAACACAAACCACTTCTTTTGTTTATTATTTTTTTTCCCTCCCTTTGTTTTTCTGACTATTTACTGCACCTTCTTTTCTGGCCTATTTGGTTTGAAAGAGACACAGACAGAATCTTGCAAGAGCCCAATATTGTGTCCATGGGCTGCTCTGCACAGAAGCAGTCAGACAATCAGTAGTGATAAGTACATGTGAAATCCATAGCTGGTTTGTACCTTCCCACTGTGCCATCAGCTGTGGATAGTGTAGGCTGACTAACACACTGGGAGTTTAGATCACCTTTCTGAAGTGCCTGTGGAGTGGGGGGAATTGTGAGTAGGTTATTTGGTCCTATTCTGTGTTTTCAGAGATGTCTGAGCTGCTGATATCCAGCTTCAGATATGAGGGTGAAGGGTTCATTTTTTTTCCTTGTAGCTGAAGCCTTCTAGCAACTGCACTTCCCCATTAACCCTTGCTATGTTTCCAGGGCTGGTCAGTCATCTACAGAGATTAGTGGTGTTTTCTACAGATAGAATCAGACAGTGCCCTTCAGGTACAGCCTGAAAGGCAGGTTGTCCTCACAGGAAATGCAACCACCAATTTGCACTTCCCTCTGCATTAAGCACGCCCCAGACAGGGCAGTAGATGGCTGGCAGGGGGCCTCTCAGGCAGGATGGCAGCACGGGGCTTGGCAGTGGATCATCCTGCTCGGGGCACTCCTGCTGGCATCCACCTTTCATGAGCCCTGAGTTCACTCACATTTCTACCCCAGGACAATACTTCTTGCCACTCTGATAAGGCAGCTCTTCTGAGACGTCTTGCTTGCTCTGGATGCTCTTGCAGAGAGGCGTCAGCTCCTATTGCCTTAACGTGCGTATCAGGAGCACTGTGCTATTTGCTCTGCGCTCCTGATGGGAGCCCTTCTGGCTTCCCACACCTACTTCACACACAGATACACACAATTCAAGCTGTCCAGTGTATCTCAAGAGACTGGAAAGTATTTGCTAAAAATATTTATGCAGAAGTTATTTATGGCCTGGCCCACATCAACCCTGTGGCAGCCGTTACAGAACGCTGCACAAAGAAGCCCTTATCTGGAGGAACACAGAGTCACTTCTACAACCCATAATTTACCAAGAGGCAGTCCTAATGACTTTTCAATCAAATCCTAGGAATTTGAGGCCTGGACATTTAATTTAGGTGTCAAATCTTGTCATGCAGTCTCTGCCAAGCTAAGCCTGCCTTCCTATTCAAAGGGGGTTACGGCAGAGAGGATCAGGAAACATTGCACCCCTCCAAGGTATGATATCTTTCTCCCTGAAAGCTGGGGGTAGGAATAGTAGGTCATCCTAGCTGCATTGTAGTTCAAAATTAGAAATCCTTTCTTTCTCTACATGTTGTAGAGTGTATTACAATAGCCTATGGATGGAGAAGGAGATTTACCCCTTGGCTGACACTGGACACATACTCGTAGGTCTGGGCACAGAAAATGGGTCTGGCTCACAATTACACTTCACTGCTTGAATGCGTATGTAGCCTCACTGGTTTTTGGCTCAAATTCTAATAGAAGTACAGAGAGTTTATAAACACCTTATAAAAAAAAATATATATATATAAAATTAGTCAAAATAAATTGCAAGTGAGGTCCAGCCTTTTGTTCTGGGCTATCTCTACCTTCAAATAGGTATTTTTGGATTATTTTCTGATCTACACTAAACCTTTCAGCCTCACCTATTATGGTGAGGACATGGAAAGTGAGCTTACACAGGAAAGAAGGCATTAGATGCTAAATGTTGGCATGATCATCTACTAGAAGAATGACAGAAATATTAGCCTTTCCCTGCTCAGCTGCTCAGTATCAGTGCCCATGAATCAGTGGTGGGTAGAATTTAATTCCTCGGGTTATGTGATGGCAGAGGGGAAAAAGCATTGAAATCCTTATTGTTGTCAAGCTAGGGTCACACAATAGAATAGAATAGAATCAACCAGGTTGGAAGAGACCTCCAAGGCTGACCTATCACTCAGCCCTATCCAGACAATTAGACCATACATTGGCTTCCTCTCAACCTGTCAGGTCCTTCACCTTTTCCAGGAATTCAGATAGTTTTGACACACTTGTTTTCATCAGTTCCCTGATGACAGGTCATTTTCATTTCATTATCAGTTCAGCACTAATGATGGGATGCTCAGTGATCACTTGTAGACCCCAGCTCCTGGAAAAAACTAGTCCCTCAAGCCCCTCTCTGCCCTCTGTTCTGGGCCCCTCAATTCAAGAGAGATGCTGAGATACTGGAATGTGTCCAGAGAAGGGCAGTGAAGATGGTGAGAGGCCTGGGACACAGCCCTGTGAGGAGAGGCTGAGGGAGCTAGGGTTGTGCAGCCTGCAGAAGAGGAGGATCAGGGGTGACCTTATTGCTGTCTACAACTACCTGAAGGGAGGTTGTAGCCAGGTGGGAGTTGGTCTCTTCTGCCAGGCAAGCAGCAACAGAACAAGGGGACACAGGCTCAGGTTGTGCCAGGGGAGGTCTAGGCTGGATGTTAGGAGGAAGTTGTTGGCAGAGAGAGTGATTGACATTGGAATGGGCTGCCCAGGGAGGTGGTGGAGTCACCATCCCTGGAGGTGTTCAAGAAAAGCCTTGATGAGGCACTTAGTGCCATGGTCTGGTTGATTGGACAGGGCTGGGTGCTAGGTTGGACTGGATGATCTTGGAGGTCTCTTCCAACCTGTTTGATTCTATGATTCTAATTTTTTTAAGGATAAGTGTTACACTTGCCCTTCCCCACTGCTTTGGGACTTCTGTTGTCATCTTTGCCTCCTCAAATGCAATCAGTAGTGGTTCAGAGGTTTAGTTCAACTAATTCTTTAAGCCCTTCAGAGGGGATTTCAGCAGCCTTCTCCAGCTTGAACAGAAGACATTTTAAGACTGCATATTTGTTTTTTTAAGATCATTCTTGCACTATGCTCCTTCAGCATAGCCTATTCCCCTAATACAATTAACCATCTGGACTTATTTATTTGTGAAAAATAGAACAAAAGAATGAAAATAATTGCTGAACAACAGCATCAATGCTGGGGTTTTTCTTTGGGGGGGGATGTTTGTTGTTACTGGGTAGGAAGAGGGGCAGAGAGGGGCAGGGGAGGGTTTACTTTGGTTTTGCCTTTGCTCTCTTCCTCCACTAAGCAATGGGCATCTTTTATCACAGCCTGTTCCCCTTCCCTTGCACCTTCACCTCCCTTCTTGTGGATGGCCAGGCCAAAGTGCTGTCTTCTCAGGACTCTTCAAAGAGAAATGGGCACAAATAAACCTTCAGAGCTGGTAAATTAAATGGCATATATATATGTATATATATGCTGATAACACTTACTTGTGCTTGGAAAAGCCTTCATGGAACTGTGGGACTTCGCCAGAAGCATCTGGGTCAGCTCAAGAAGGACTTTGTGCCCTGCTATGCATTTGCTAATTTTAGTGCTGTAAGAAATGTCTTGGGTAGATTTCAGCAGCGTTGGACTGAACCTGTCTGTGTGTTACCTGGGTTGCCCAGACTGAGAAGAAAGGCATCCTCAGAGCTCCCAGCAAGGAGCCAGAGGAACTTCATGCTGTCTTAGCTGTGTCCAAGCCTATCATGCAGCTCTGTAGAGTTGGTACAGCACTCTCACTGGTTTTGCTACTGTGGACACATCTCTACATGAAATGGGAATGAAACAGAGTCATTTAGGTACATGTATGGGAATGCAGAGAAGAAGTGCTTCTGACGAATCCTTTCCATGGCTTCTTGGCATTCCTGAGTTGCTCTGTGGGATGGCTGTCAGCTGCCACTGTTCAGAGAACTATGGATTTCCTTGCCTGATGCTTTTCTACCTCTTGCAGCTGTTAAGAACAGCTTAAAAAAATGTGATCAGTGAAAATCAAGTGGTTCAGTTCTAGCTTTCCAGATCTAAATCAGTTATGAGCTACTAAGGTCTGTAGCAAATTAACATATAAGTGACTACCAAACATCTGCTGCTGTGGTTTTCTTTCCTGTCATTATCAGAAGCAAGATCTTGAACAGTTGGTTATCAAACAGCCACTCCTTTGACTCCAAAAGGTCAAATAACAGAAAGTAAGTTTTAAAAGCCTCAAAGTACTTGTGTTATTATTTTTGTGATCAGTATTTTCAGCCTTATGTGATTTCAGAAGGACAGTTTGCATTGAGTCCTGGGGGGATGGTAAAGCTAAGCATGGACAGGCATCCACACGCACTGGAGTTGACAGTGAATGCAGGTGAACAGAGTTTTCCCAGATAAGATCTCACAGGTACCTTCTGAGTTTATCTACTCTTTCTTGGACCAAATTTGGCAAAATCAGGGACATGCTGGAACGAAGCACCCTCTGCATGGCCTTTCTTGATGCCATCTAGTGGCTGCTGGAGCCAGGAGCTCTTAGAGAAGAGAGCCTCTTTGCAGAACAAGCCAGTTTCGGAAAGCGAGCACTGCAAGTAGGAATTCTTGGAGTCATATAGTTAAAAGTCAGATGAGCCCGCTCCTAATCATCTGCTGGCATTAATCAAGCCAATCATCCATGGCAGAGCCCAGCACAGACATGGCTCAGCAGTGTCTGGCCAGCTGCAGTCTAGAAAAGCCCAGCAGAAAGCAGCTTGTGACAGTGAATTCTGTGTGGAAAATATACAGAAAATCAGCATCCTTATGGAAGCAAATGCTGGTGCTGGGCTCTGGCTATCCAGCATGGATCAAAGAGTCAACCAGGTTGGAAGAGACCTCCAAGATCATCCAGTCCAACCTAGCACCCAGCCCTAGCCAATCAACTAGACCATGGCACTAAGTGCCTCATCCAGGCTTTGCTTCAACACCTCCAGGGATGATGACTCCACCACCTCCCTGGGCAGCCCATTCCAATGCCAATCATTCTCTCTGCCAACAACTTCCTCCTAACATCCAGGCTCCACCTCCCCTGGCACAACTTGAGACTGTGTCCCCTTGTTCTGTTGCTGGCTCCCTGGCAGAAGAGATATCCCCCATCTGGCTACAACCTCCCTTCAGGTAGTTATAGTCAGCAATGAGCTCTGCCCTGAGCCTCTTCTTCTGCAGGCTGCACACCCCCAACTCCCTCAGCCTCTCCTCATAGGGTTTGTGTTCCAGCCCCTCACCAGCTTTGTCGCCCTCCTGTGGACACCTTCCAGTACCTCAACATCCCTCTTGAATTGAGGAGCCCAGAACTGGACACAGCACTCAAGGTGTGGCCTGTCCAGTGCTGAGTACAGGGACAGAATAACCTCCTTTGTCCTACTGGCCACACTATTCCTGATCCAGGCCAGGATACAGAGCCAGCAGCCAGACAGCCTCTTCCAACACAGTTGCAGATTTCATGTGAGTCTTTTCCAGTTTCTCCCAAATCTTTTATCTCCTCTATGACACATAGAGGCTTCTAGAATATAAAGACTGGATGAGGCACTTAGTGCCATGGTCTAGTTGATTAGGTGGGGCTGGGTGATAGGTTGGACTGGATGATCTTGGAGGTCTCTTCCAACCTGGCTGATTCTATGATTCTATAAAAGTAGATGTGTTTTAACAATCAGGGCCAAGTATTTCTCTCCTACCAACAGTATCCCAGCTGATGACACTGCTTTGCAGAAAATCTTAATTAAGACTGAATTCTTAGGTGCAGCTGCAATCTTTTAATACCTGAAAGAAAGATTCTTTGACATTAGCAACAGAGCAAGTTGCCCAAATGCAGCCTCTCCTCTTTCCTTCACAAATTAGTTGGGATTGGACTCTGGGGCTTTGGGGGATTGTTGTTGTGTTTGTGTGTTGTGTGTTTTTCACTCATTCCAGCTGGTGGTGTGAGAGAATAGCTTCCAGCCTTGGAATATTCCTATCAATCAGTCTTTGC
The DNA here is from genome assembly GCA_013400475.1 of Tricholaema leucomelas. Classification (NCBI taxonomy): domain Eukaryota; kingdom Metazoa; phylum Chordata; class Aves; order Piciformes; family Lybiidae; genus Tricholaema lacrymosa; species Tricholaema leucomelas. The sequence goes on along the minus strand of WAAF01018902.1, from coordinate 338,400 downwards.
ATAAAGGCTCAAGCCTATTTCTGGGCTTAGGTTTGCCATTAAAATTCATTTACATTCCCCAATTTTCTGTTTGTTTGTTTTGTTTCTGGACTATTGGTACTCAAAATGTCTTTCTTATTGTTCTGAGTATTTGAGAACATACTAGTATTTACTCATCAAAACATCTAGACTGAGCCTGAGTTTCTATAAATTATCATAGAATCAACCAGGTTGGAAGAGACTTCCAAGATTATCCAGTCCAACCTAGCACCCAGCCCTATCCAATCAACCAGACCATGGCACTAAGTGCCTCATCCAGGCTTTTCTTGAACACCTCCAGGGATGGTGACTCCACCACCTCCCTGGGCAGCCCTTTCCAATGGAAAATCACTCTCTCTGTGAAGAACTTCCTCCTAATTAGTGTGATGGTTTGGGTGCTCCCTGCCCCCCCACACACACACTTAAGAAAATCACCCAGCCTAGACTCAGCTGCTCTGGAAATTGAATGAAAGCTTTATATTTACAGCTTAGCACAACGTATAAGCAGAGATTTACAATACAGTCAGAGATGTAAAAATTTAAAAAGTAATACAGAAACACAACACCCCTCCCAGAAACCTGATTCCCCAGCAGGGGCTCACAACCACCCTTCTACCTTCTCCCCACCCCTCTACCTCACCCCAGATGTTGCCTTATGCTCAAGGTAGTTTGGTGGGTCAGCCAGAGGGGGTTAGGAAGCAGATGGATTAGGCAGGTTAGAGAGAAGTGCAGCCCAAAAAGCCCAGAGAGAGACTCCATTATCTATATTTATGTTCTTATCCATCTCAGCAAGCCTATGAGTGCAGCAGACATCACCATTGTTTCCTTTCCACAGGCTATCATCTAATTCTTCTCACCAAAATATCCCAGCTGGGCTCAACCTAGCACAATTAGTTTATATATGGGCACCCACAAGTACTACTTTTTCCCTCACATGATCATACCCCTATTTTCTGGCCACAAGAGCTAACTGGTTGAGCGTTTCCAAATGTGCATTTGATTTCTTTTCATTTCTATGCTATGAAGGGATCTAGTTCCATTTACTTGCTTGGACTAGCTTAGATTGCAGCAGAAGTCTGTCTTGTTTAGCAAAAATCCAACTGGCACTTTCAAAATCTAGACTATTAGTATTTATTCTTAAGCTTAAAGCAAATGAGTTTTCTCTCACACTTTTTCTAGACAGTGCTTTCAAAGAGTTTGCTTTCCTTACAGCTCAGCAATTGCAACTATCTACTCTAGTCCTTCCCTTCCTTTCCTACTGTTTAAACAAGGATGGGGGTGGTTATTATTATTTGAACTAAGCTCTTTTAATAGTCACTTACACAGACCATAGATCTATGGCCCTATAGATCACAAAACATGAGCTCATGTTCTGATGAATTCCCAGTTGTTTCCAAAGAGTTTGTAAGGCAGCACAGCTTTGGAAAGGAATGTGGGGTGACTATTTTTGCTTCCACTGTTCAGCCATTCCTTTTTCCCCCAAATAGCCTCTTTTCAGTTCCAAGGCATGTGCAGACTAGAAATAGCATCAGCCCTGAAGGATTTTCCTTTACAATTCACTGGGACATTCATTCCCCAATTTAGGGTGTCTGTTCTCAGCTTCTCAGAAGAGCATCTCCTTCCCTTGCTCCATCCTGCACGCCTCTCACACAGCAGTGACCACGTTGCCTCGGGAGAGGGTTATTCTCAGTTAGACCAAAGTCAGAGCAACCCCACTGCTTGTCTGCCAGCAAGCAGATGTAGCAGGACCCAATTTTCCTTAGCTGTAATAAATGTGTGCAAAAATCCCTGTTTTATGCTTAACAGTCACTAGAGGGCAAAGCAGGTCTCCATAAGGCAACCTTGCAGCCCAAAGGGAGTTTATCTGGCTCTTGCCTTTTGCTCTGGTGTGGGCTTCTGTCTGTAGGGACAGAACTGTATCAGTCCCAACCTGCCTACTGATTTACCTGGTTTGGAACATAGTTAACTGTGTACAGTTCTGGAGCCCCCAACAGAACATAGACACCAAACCGTTGGAGCAAATCCAGAGAGGGGGGGGGGCACAAAGATGCTCAGAGGGCTGAAGCACCTCTGCTATGAGGACAGGCTATGAGAGTTTGGGCTTTTCAGCCTGGAGAAGAGAAGGCTTCAAGGAGACCTTGTAGTAGCCTTACAGTATTTGAGGAGGGCCTACAGGAGAGCTGGGGAGGGATGAGGGGTAATGGCTTTAAACTGGAAGAGAGTAATGGGTTTAAATAGGATGAAGGGTAATGGGTTTAAACCAGAAGAGGGGAGATTCAAACTAGATGTTAGGAAGAAGTTCTTTACAGTGAAGGTGGTGAAACACTGGCATAGGTTGCCCAGGGAGGTTGTGGATTCTTCCTCCCTGGAGGTGTTCAAGGTCAGGTTGGATGAGGCCTTAAGTGACCTGTTCTAGTGGGAAGTGTCCCTGCCTATGGTGGGGGGTTGGAAATAGATGATTTCTGAGGTCCCTTCCAACCTAAACTATTCTAAATTTGCCCATAGACAGCAATTCTTGGGTGTTTCTGATTTTGAAATGCAATGTTATAATCAAAACAAAGTTAATGATGTTAGACCATTGATAAGACCATCTTATAAAGGCAGGGCAAGGGTTCTTGTAGTCCAACACTCATCCAGTCATGTGTCTTGCTGCTAAGAGATGCCAAGGGAAAAATGCATTGAGTTGTTTTCCCCAGATGATCTTCCCAGACAGCTATGGCTCAGGATGCAGAGCTTGGACCTTTGTAGATAACATGGAGATTTCTTCTTGGATTTGCATTTTGCACCTTGATTAGCCCTTAGGGATCTTCAGAGCTCTTGCCAGAAGGCTGAGATTTTATCTGGGCATTGTGTGGTTAAAAAAAAAAACACCACACCTCCCCTTGTCTTTCTTGAACACACTGTTTGGTTGCTTCATGCCATGTCCCCTCATTTTGATTACAGAGGCAACAAGCTGAAGCCACCTTTTCATCCTCAACAAGTTCATTGTGAGTTAAAGTATCTCTGCCATGCTCTTGCCTATTTTTTCTCTTCCTGAGTGAGAGTGGCTTGGAAAATTGCTAAGTCATTCATCCTATGTGACTGATCAGGAACTACCCCTTGAAGTCACTGTGAAGCTAGTCAAGGAAAAGTTGACTGAGAAGGCAAAGGAGAACATTGGGAGAATGAAACCTACAGACAACAAATCCAGGGCAACAGAAACTTCTTCTTGCCATTCTTAACACATTGAGAAAACCCACCCAAATTACCAGTAGAATCTTAGGTATCTTATGTGTAGTAGTAAAATCAGCTGATATTGCCCCCAAAGTAAGTCACTTTCAAGTTGATGTGCACTAAAATGTTTTCAGAGAGTGCTTGGAGAGCAATAAGCCCTGACTTTTCTAACTTAATACTTCAGCTACTGAACTACCTGACTCTCAGCATCTTGGTGAACACTGAGCCTCCTGAAAGGAAGAGCAGAAATATTTGGCTGTTCTGCTTCATAATCTGTTGGCCAAAAGTGACTTCAATCCAAAGTGTTCCAATTTGAGATGAAACATGTAAAAGAACTCTTGTTCTTCACAGACCTAACCCCCATTTTTTTTTTCCAACCAGTTCAGCCAGAAAGTTGTGAGCAGCAAATTTCAAATACATGTCCATAGTCATTCTCCATCACTCCATACTCTGCCACTTACTAAGTCCCACCCATGTAGGACTGCTCAGTAGCGCCAGGGGAGGTCTAGGCTGGATGTTAGGAGGAAGCTCCTTACAAAGAGAGTGATTGGCATTGGAATGGGCTGCCCAGGGAGGTGGTGGAATCGCTGTCCCTGGAGGTGTTCAAGACAAGCCTGGATGAGGCACTTAGTGCCATGGTCCGGTTGATTGGATAGGGCTGGATGATAGGTTGGACTGGATGATCTTGGAGGTCTCTTCCAACCTGGGTGATTCTATGTAGAGGGTGGTGGTCACTATGGGCCACTTTAGATGGCAGAAACAGTTTGTTGGTAGGTGCACCTGGCACCATGGAGGTAGGTTGAGCTCCAGATGGAAAGAGCTTGGACTGGGCTGACAAAGGATTTAATATTAGCAACAGGGTTTCCTTTTCTAAAGCACCAGCATATTTTTCTTGCATGGGGAAGGCTTTTCAGTCCATAGAACGTTATTCTGAGGTGGAGAGCCAGCTCAAAAGTAGCCCTTCAGGCAAGTCAGGACAACCAACCCTGAGCCAAACCAACACCACCTGTGCTCAGGCCTTGCTGATGCAAATTGATAAGTGCTTTTTGAGTTGAAAATGTCCTAGATAGAAGCATTTATCTGAGATTTTATTACCTTGAAATCTCTGAATCAGAGTGCATGTAACTATCAGGGAGGTCTACCACAACCTGAAGGAGTTTGGAAAAGCCAGGACTTTCCAGGCAATAGGTACAGAGATTTGCATCAGCAGGTAACCACCTCTTACTGAGAGTCTCTGGAGACACTAGTGAACTATCTGTAGGCAGTGCACATGGTCCATGTGATGCAGAGTGGCACCAGAGCATGCAGTACTTGCTGAGCTACTCTGGGAAGGATCAAGTCTCTCATCTCACACTGAGAGTCCCATGAAAGTCAATGGGAGGTTGTATTTTATTTTGATATATCTACACTTGACCTTACTGCAGGAAGAACAAGGATTTAGGGCTGCATTTTTTTTTACTTTTAGCCATTTAAATCGAGGCCTCTGAATGCCTCATCTGGACATTTTGATTGCTAAGCAGCCACAGCTCACACTGAGCACAGGGATAACTGTAGACTCTCATCACTTCTGGAAAATGGGCCATTAAATAGGTCATTAAGTATAGCATTAGCTGCCTCATTTCAGCCACCCAGGCTGAAGAAATTTGGCTGTTGGAGAGCAAACAGAGACTCAGATTAGCTCTGGCTGTAGAAAATCTGGCTGTGCTGTTGTTTTCTGCTGCGCCGCAGCAGCACAGGCAATAGCAGAGCCTTCAATCGCATGCCGAGCAGTCCACGCTGGCATTCCATAATCCACCTTCTCAGAGGGCAGGCATTCAAGAAACCATGTTTCCAGAACACAGAGGAGATGCACAAGCCCAGAGGACTTCTGCAAGTGGCAATGACAGTTTTCTATTTTTAGATCATTGAGCCATGCCAGGTTGGCAGGTCATTCAAGCAGTGGTTCTTGGTATGCTGCCATGAAACGAGTTGACTGCTGTCTCTTTTGGAGCCTGCTTGTCCACAGAATTGTAGAATCCACCGTGTAGGAAGAGACCTCCAAGATCAGCCAGTCCAACCTAGCACCCAGCCCTAGCCAGTCAACTAGACCATGGCACTAAGTGCCTTATCCAGCCTTGTCTTGAACACCTCCGGGGACGGTGACTCCACCACCTCCCTGGGCAGCCCATTCCAATGCCAATCACTCTCTTCTCCAACAACCTCCTCCTAACATTCAGCCTAGACCTTCCCTGGCATAACTTGAGACTGTGTCCCCTTGTTCTATTGCTGGGTGCCTGGGAGAAGAGACCAACCCCACCTGGCTACAACCTCCCTTCAGGTAGTTGTAGACAGCAATGAGGTTCCCCCTGGGCCTCCTCTTCTCCAGGCTGCACACCCCCAGCTCCCTCAGCCTCTCCTCACAGGGCTGTGCTCCAGGCCCCTCACCAGCTTCATCACCCTTCTCTGGACACCTTCCAGTACCTCAACATCTCTCTTGAATTGAGGAGCTCACAAGTGAAGGAACCTGATTCCTCATGTAAGCAGTCTCCTGTGAACATCAGAATGGTTACACTGCCTCAGCCCAATGGTTCATCTACCCCTGTGCTGTCTTCAACAGTGGCAGAACCAAACCACAGGAAAATATGTAAGAACTTATACTGGGATGAAGGTTGGACTGGATGATCCTGGTGGTCCTTTGCAACCACAGTGCTTCATAGTGATTAGATGTTGTGCTGACGGATTTGGTTTAGTCCAGGACTTGTTAGTGTGAAACTAATGATTGGACTCAATGACCTTGAAGGTCTTTTCCAATCTAAGAAATTCTGTGAACTTGGCAAGGACACATGACTTTCACACATCCAACTATTTGCTGGTCATCCACTGCCAGAAGAACCAGAAGTAGTTCCTCTCTCTCTAGCAACCCAATGCATTTCTCCTTCAGAATGCTCCTCTGCTCTTTTGGATCTCACACAGACTTTGAGCACCCACAGCATCCTTGTGGGGGTTGGTCTCTTCTCCTAGGCAACCAGCAATAGAACAAGGGGACAGAGTCTCAAGTTGTGCTGGGGGAAGTATAGGCTGGATGTTAGGAGGATGTTCTTGCCAGAGAGAGTGATTGGCATTGGAATGGGCTGCCCAGGGAGGTGGTGGAGTCACCGTCCCTGGAGGTGTTCAAGAAAAGCCTGGATGAGGCATTTAGTGCCATGGTCTAGTTGACTGGCTAGGGCTGGATGATCTTGGGGGTCTCTTCCACCCAGGTTGATTGTATGAATTTATGATAAGAGAGGAATTAGAATGGATATGAGGAACAGTTGGAAGCAGTGCAAGAAACAAATCAGCTGTCTTCTCACTCAGTTTCTCATTGATGCAGGAGAAGGACCCAGCACAGTGGGTTTTTGCTGCAGCTTTGCATTTGATGAATGTTTGTGAAGGATCAGGAACATATAGGGGAGGGGAGGAAATTAGTGAGGTATTTAGCATGAATGTGAGCAAAATAAGGCAACTGTGGGGCTAGGGGGGTGACCCCACCCAAACCCACATGTGTTGTGTAGGTCCCGGAAGCAAAACTGAGGGCTCAAATAGCATCATTGTGCTACAGTGAGCTCTCCTCTTGATTTTGAAACATTTAATGATAAATGTTTAAACAGCTGCCCTCCTAGGATTTGGGGAAGGAGAGCAGAAAGGTATTGTCTTGTGTAAAAGCCACAACTGGACCTTGGCCAGAGCTGAAGAATTCGTAGGGTGACCGGAGTACATTTTTCTTGCGTGTTGCTGAATCCCCTGCGTGGTGTAACTTTCTCTGTGGGAGATTTAGCCAAACAGTCTGAAGAAAAGAAAGAAATGTGGACAAACCAGCTTTGGTGATTTATTGCCTCAAAGCCATTCAGTAGAGATTGTCCCAGCTGGTCATAAACTACACAGTTCCTACTTCAGTGGAGGGGAAGAAGGTTATTAGATGCACATTTTGCCCAGATAGAGATCTCTATTCTTTAATTTATCTCCTGCACGTAGGACAAATGAATAGTGGTGTTGATTTTACCCCAGGCTTAATTTCTTGTTTATTTTTTATTTCTTTTTTGCTTTTCGGAGTCATTTTCCTCTCTCCAAGGTCAGGTGAGATTTACAGAAAGAGAAATAGGCTCACCACCAAGATGGGCTGCTTCTTCCATTAGATTTCCATGTGGCTGGAGGGTTGATAAAACTGCTAAATCAACAACCTTGGAGACCAAGGCAGAGCAAAACTTCTTTGTCTCCTATCATTAGTAACCATACCACCTCATCTGATATGGTCCCAGAGAGCACAAATGCTCAAGACCTTTTCTTAGCATTGCCACCTGTGATTTTCTTACTAAATATGGATTACAGAATTATTGAGGCTAAAAAAAACCATCTCAGATCATCAAGTCCAGNTTCTTACTAAATATGGATTACAGAATTATTGAAGCTAAAAAAAAATCTCAGATCATCAGGTCCAGCCCTATCCAGTCAACTAGACCATGGCACTAAGTGCCTCATCCAGGCTTTTCCTGAACACCCCCAGGGACGGTGACTCCACCACCTCCCTGGGCAGCCCATTCCAATGCCAATCACTCTCTCTGCCAACAACTTCCTCCTCACATCCAGCCTATACTTCCCTCGGCACAACTTGAGACTGGGTCCCCTTGTTCTATTGCTGCTTGCCTGGGAGAAGAGACCAACCCCCACGAGGATGCTGTGGATGATGAAAGTCTGTATGAGATCCAGAAGATCACTTTCTGTAAGGGAATGCTTCCTAACACCCAACCTAAACCTCCCCTGGTGCAGCTTCAAGCCATGCCCTCTGACCCTATCACAAGAATGACAAAATTGAGATTATAGATCCATTAATAAAAAAGATGAGGACCTGGGTATGTGTCTGCATCAGTATTCCAGCTCAGATCAGAAGATTGGTTTGCATTGCAGTGCCATCCTAAGGATGCTTGAATTAGTGTCCCTTTGGGTGCAATTTATCTGAACTCAATTCCTAGTTCCAGCCTGTGGATATCATGAATTAAAAACATTTTTCTTTTTAAATCAATAGCTAAACCACCAAATTATTTATTTTGCCTGTCAAGTTCTCTGCAAAAATTGTCCTGGCCCATGGCTCTGCTCCTCATAGTGCAGCCTACTTGCTAATGCAGACATAATCTTAGAAAATCCCCAGCTGATTCTCAATGAATTTGAAGGCTTCATGACTATGCAGTTCCAGCATAAGCCACAAAATTACAGCAAGAAATGAAACCAGCAGCACTGGTTTACCTCAAGCAGCACTATGGGCTGGGGACAGAGTGGCTGGAGAGCAGCCAGGAAGAAAGGGACCTGGGGATACTGGTAGATAGTAGCTGACAGTGAGCCAGCAGTGTGCCCAGGTGGTCAAGAAAGCCAATGGCATCCTGGCCTGTATCAGAATAGTGTGGCCAGCAGGACAGGGGAGGTTATTCTGCTCCTGTACTCAGCACTGGTCGGGCCACACCTTGAGTTCTGTGTCCAGTTCTGGGCTCCTCAATTCAAGAGAGATGTTGAGGTACTGGAACGTGTCCAGAGAAGGGTGACAGAGCTGGTAAGGGGCCTGGAGCACAGCCCTGTGAGGAGAGGCTGAGGGAGCTGGGGGTGTGCAGCCTGCAGAAGAGGACATTCAGGGGTGACCTCATTGCTGTCTACAACCACCATAAAGGAGGTTGTAGCCAGGTGGGGGTTGGTCTCTTCTCCCAGGCAACCAGCAACAGAACAAAGGGACACAGTCTCAAGTTGTACCAGGGCAGGTCTAGGCTGGATGTTAGGAGGAAGTTGTTGGCAGAGAGAGTGGTTGGCATTGGAATGGGCTGCCCAGGGAGGTGGTGGAGTTGCTGTCCCTGGAGGTGTTCAAGACAAGGCTGGATGAGGCATTTAGTGCCATGGTCTGGTTGACTGGCTAGGGCTGGGTGCTAGGTTGGACTGGATGATCTTGGAGGTCTCTTCCAACTTGCTTGGTTCTATGATTCTATTCCATGTTTCATCCAGAGCACAGGTGTGTGTTTTCTGTCACCCATGCACCCTCAAGCCATTTGAAATGCCATTTTTTTATGTTGTGACAGGTAGGAATTGCTTAAAATATGAGCAGTCTTTTTTATTTCTATATAAGTAAAATTCTCCTTTGTACAATGTGTTGAATTGCTGGAGCCGCGAAGCAAACCTCTGCTTCTTCTGATAGACCTCTGTGCACCACAGGAGCTCAAGAGTGGCTTTGCATTGCATGAAATGTCATAGCTGAACATTTTCCACATATTCATAAAGCTATTTATCATGAAAACATTTAACCCTTGGGGTATGATCCTGCCCACCTGCAGCATCACCATCCCAGTGCTGATGATTCATCTTCCAGCCTCAGGGACAACAACCCACTGAGCAGCACATGGGTGCAAATCCCTACATCTCCTCACCTCCCATTCCCTTCACGTCCACTGCCCCCTCAGATGAGTAATTAAATCCTTCATTTGTCAGAGCTGCCTAAGGTACAGCAACTGTAGCATTAGAGGGGCAGAGGGGCCTACTGTGAGCGAGGCTGTGCCGTTAGGAGTGGGATTAAGTGTTCCTCACCGCTGCCTCTGGCTGGCTGCACACCAGTCCCACGCTCTGATCTGCTGTATGCACTTTGCTTTTTGTGGTGACAAAGAAATCAAGTCCAATCAACTGAGACTGATTCTTTTGAGAGGGAGAGAAGAGACAGGCTGATTCGTCTGATCCTCACAAAGCTGCTCTGCAGGCTGCTTGACAGGTAGTGACTGCCAGGCAGCATGTCCCTCACTGAGCTGAGTCAGAGGATGTGGGGGTAAAAAGGCAGGTACTACCTCTACCACCTCACTACTCCCAAAAACTTAGTATCCTCCAGAAGTGAGCTGAGGGATTATTTTTCCCAAGCATTGGCAAGATCATGCCCCTATTTACTGCAGGGGATGTTGGACTAGATGACCTTCAGAGGCACCTTCCAACCCAGACCATTCTGTGATTCTGAGTTTACAATGGCAGATTGTGAAAGGTTTCCTGATTTATTCCTTGGGACTTTCCATAAAATTATCAAATGCAAATATCTTCCTCTTGTACACAGGCACACAGATGCTACCACCCAATCTGATACCAACTGCCATTTTGGTTATAAAAGAGAATCACTTTATCCTCAAAATTTTACCTGTAAGCCACCATGAATATTTAAGAGGAAATTCATGATGCTGCTGAAAATCAGAACAAAATTTTATGTCTAGCTCTGCTATATAGAATCACAGAATTGTCAGGCCTGGAGGGGACCTCAAGGATCATAGCCAGGTGGAGGTTGGTCTCTTCTCCCAGGCAACCAGCTACAGAAGAAGGGGACACAGTCTCAAGTTGTGCCAAGGGACATCTAGGCTGGATGTTAGGAGGAAGTTGTTGGCAGAGAGAGTGATTGGCATTGGAATGGGCTGCCCAGGGAGGTGGTGGAGTCACTGTCCCTGGAGATGTTCAAGAAAAGCCTGGATGAGGCACTTAGTGCCATGGTCTAGTTGACTGGATAGGGCTGGGTAATAGCTTGGGCTGGGTGATCTTGAAGGTCTCTTCCAACCTGGTTAATTCTGTGATTCTATGATCTTAAAGCAAAGATGGTATGAGTCAGCCTGCAGCTGGGGAGTGCAGCCAGGCCAGAGGTTAGCTTAGTGAAAGAATCAGCATTACTAAGACTGAAAGAGCTGGGCAGGCAGAGTGATTAAATGAGAAATAATCACTACTACCTTAAAATATTTCACCACCACCACCCCTCTTTCAAGCTCACAGCAGTCATTGAGAAGTAAACTGAAGATACTGAGCTGAATGGAGGAGCTGCACTGTGAATATTGGAGCTACCAGCTGTGGCCAGCAGCAACATGTGGCTGCACTTTACATCTATGCCAGTAGGTTGTTCTGGCTGATCTTGGAGGTCTGTTCCAACCAGGTTGATTCTATGATCTAGTTCCATCCCCCACCCCCCACCATGGATAAGGACACCTGACACTAGGAGGTATATTTTTCATTGAAATATTTAATAATAATAATAATAATTTTTAAAAAGTAAACTCTGTCTGGAAAGGATCAACAGTTCTGATCTTTTGCCTAGAATCATAGAATCAACCAGGCCGGAAGAGACATTCAAGATCATCCAGTCCAACCTAGCACTCAGCCCTAGCCAATCAACCAGACCATGGCACTAAGAGCCTCATCCAGGCTTTTCTTGAACACCTCCAGGGATGGTGACTCCACCACCTCCCTGGGCAGCCCATTCCAATGCCAATCACTCTCTCTGCCAACAACTTCCTCTAACATCCAGCCTATACTTCCCCAGGCACAACTTGAGACTGTGTCCCCTTGTTCTGTTGCTGGTTGTCTGGGAGAAGAATCATAGAATCATAGAATGGTTAGGTTGGAAGGGACCTCAAGGATCATCCAGCTCCAACCCCCTGCCATAGGCAGGGACACCTCCCACTAGAGACCAACTCCACCTGGCTACAGCCTCTCTTCAGGTAGTTGTAGACAGCAATGAGGTCAGCCATGAGCCTCCTCTTCTGTAGGCTGCACACCCCCAGCTCCCTCAGCCTCTCCTCATAGGGTTTGTATTCCAGACCTTTTCCCAGCTTCATCGCCCTTCTCTGGACACTAAAACCTCTTTGGCTGAAAGTTTGCTTTCAATTAAGGCATGTCAGTACTTCAATAACTCCATCTTTTAAATGTTCTTTTTGTAGGACTCTTAATGAAATTCTTGGTAATTAAAATATAAGTGATCAGTAACAACTCTGAGGATATAATAATCCATTGGATTTACTTTGTTCTATCCCATTGTTAAATCTGTGGGGTATGACACACTCAAGTGGTGTGCCATTGGCACCCAGGAAACCCATTCTCTACCCTCTGTGATCTGCAGAGGCTGGCACATGTGATTGCAGTTGAATTCTGACTTCATGGTTCTAACTTGTCCAGACAGCCTCAGTAGAAGCCTTACTGTCTTCTTGCCCACTGTTTTCCCAGGTCTTTCTGGACACAGATTTCATGGAAGGAAAACTGATAGGGCGAGAATTAATCATCTAACCTTCCTCATAGCCATGAGATCTGCACGTGGAAATTCTTTACAAACACAGACCTTGAAACTCAAAGTGTACAGCCTTGAGATTTAAGGGCATATTTGAACTGAGCAAAAATAAGCAATTCAGTGCACCTGAATAGCCACAGCAGCTTACGTAGGGCTTCTGCAAACATAGTGGTTTATAATTGACCGAAAGAAGAAATACATCTTTCAACACCCACCAGCTTCTGCAGCTTGGGTAGTTTCCCACCTAAGCACCTCACTAATCTCTTTTTATCCTGTGGAGAGGTTACAGCATCAGGCTGGCCCTGATTGCCTTTGCCTAACAGGTGCTGGTGATACTTTATTTTGCAAATGAGGCATTTCATGAACCATCATGAGGATAAAGAACTACTACAGCTGAGAGAGGGTGAAATGGAAAGGGAGGGAAGGCAAAGAATGACTTCGCAGGCAAATCCTCTGCACCATTGAATCTTTGCTGGCACAGAAAAAAAACAAACATCAGAAAAGTCATGCTTCAGTTCCCCACCATTGCATTATCTTTTCCCCTTTCTTTTTACTAGTTCAAAATACCTACAAGTATGCTGCCCTGCTTGAAGCAACCTCCTTGAAAATGAAGTGCACATTTCAAAGACTGTGCACAATATAATTCTTTGTGTTTCGATTGGGGAAGTATTTGCTGGGTGGAAAGGTTGGGGGGGGGGGGAAGGAATTTAAATAGCTGGTAATAAGCAAAAGTTTCAGCTTCACTCAAAACATGGTGAGCATAAGAGCAGATCTTGACCATGCTGCACAGGAGTTGTATCTTCCAACCTCAGAAGAGAGATAAGGCTTTTGACAGAGCACTGCAAAATCAAACATACCTAAAACCTTCCAGACACACATCCAGAGATGGGTAAATTCACACCTGAGGGTGTGACAACACCACGGAGATGATGGTAAGGGCTGGTTGCCTCAGCATCTGTCCCTATTCCTGGGCAGGAACCTGAGCTTTTGGCACAGAGGTCCACAAGGCAAGGCAGTTAGTAGCTGGTTTGAAAATGTGCTGTATCTACAAGTGGAGCAGCAGTGAAAGTATCTTGTTTAATCTGATAACATCCCTATCCTATTTCCCCTGCTTCGACCTTTTTATCCTCTCAAAACCTGTTTGGTTCAGGAAAATGCTAATATTTCCTTTGTGTGTACAGATGGGGACCCAAAGCTCAGAATGAGAGAACTGGAGACAGCTCAAATACTGCTGCCAGGTTTTGTTACAATTTGCTCTACAACATTGACTGAAATTACCACTGAGGATTGCCAGGAGGATTTTTTTTCTTTGGTTCCAAACTTGGAAATTTGACATTAGGGGGTTTGGTTTGGTTGGTTTGTGTGTTTATTTTCCCCTTCTTGGATCCACATTTGAGCCCAATGCTTCCAAAATAGAATCATAGAATCAACCAGGTCGGAAGAGACATTCAAGATCATCCAGTCCAACCTAGCACCCAGCCCTAGCCAGTCAAGCAGACCATGGCACTAAATGCCTCTTTTCTTGAACACCTCCAGGGACGGTGACTCCACCACCTCCCTGGGCAGCCCATTCCAATGCCAATCACTCTCTCTGTGAAGAGCTTCCTCCTAACATCCAGCCTATACTTCCCCTGGTACAACTTGAGACTGTGTCCCCTTGTTCTGTTGCTGGTTGTCTGGGAGAAGAGACCAACCCCCACCTGGCTACAACCTCCCTTCAGGTAGCTGTAGACAGCAATGAGGTCACCCCTGAGCCTCCTCTTCTCCAGGCTAAACAGCCAAAGAAGCTGCAGGAACAAGATCAAAACCACCATCTTGATCTGAGCAGGCAGACCCTGTATCCTGAGTTCATATTCCAAGAGATGTGCAGCTCCTGGAATCAAATTGCTCCTTTCTTTGGCACCCATTACCAAGAGCTGCTGGCTGACACAAGAATAGCAGTTTTCTAGGGATCTCTGATATAAAGTATTTGATGCTTGTTTCCAGAGAATAAACAGAGGAAGAGATGGCAAATGAAAGAAAAAATGCCAAGTTCAAGCCCAGTTAAAACTACATTCACTACTCCAAGCACAATCTGGCTGGGCATTCAGTGTTGTATGATGTTATCAGATGAAGAATATCACAAGAAGCATAGAAAGTCTTGAACTTGAGATGAAGGTGCATGTAAGCCTGTGGGTGCATACATGCACATCCCCAGAGTTATGATGTCATTCTAATATATTTGTACTTAATATTAAACCTTCTGCCACAGTATTTGTGTCACAAAGATATTTAGACCCTCTTTTGTGCTTAGGATTTAAGTTCCCATTGAAATCCAGGAGCCTAGACAGGCTGTTCTTCAAATTTCTCTGCTGTGATGTGTGCATTGTTCCAGCTCAGTTAATCTGACCTGAGCACTGCAGCTCCTAGTAGTGGTCTGCTGAGCCAGTCTTGGCACTCTGGGAGATGAAAATGCACAAGCTAAAACCCTGGCCCACCAGGTGGCTCATACTTGGGTGGAGGAGGAGCAGGCTGCCTAGAGTGGCATCATGCCCATAAAGCAGCAGGTTCCAGTGGAGTTCAGATACCTGGAACCTGCCAGGGATTGTATAAACATATCCAGTTTGCAAGTTTTGAAGCCATTGAGAAGCAGTGAGTCATTAGAGGGAGCAGAAAAGGATCTGATAAATCCTTTGTTAAAGGCTTGTTCCAGCTCTAATTAATCACATTCAATAACATTTCAATTAGTGCCATGAGTTAAAAATTACCAAGTTAGCTGCACATACTGAGATGGACACATTCAGGGCTGATGCAAAACCAGGCTGGCAGAAATGAGAGGCATTGAATAAAGCAAAGATCTCCTGAGACAATTTCTGGAAATTGTTCATGGCTACTTTCCATGTCCTCATTCTCCAAATGCTTCTAGGTATTGCTTTCCTTCTCTGACCCAGGTTCTCCACAGCATTTCTCCCACACACTTTCTTTTGCTAATGATGAAGTGTGGAGACTACTGCTATGAGAGTGGTGATGTGCTTAGTCAGGCGCTGAAGCCTTTCTGAGAATCATGGAATCGTAGAATCAGTCAGGGTTGGAAGGGACCACAAGGATCATCCAATTCCAACCCCCCTGCCATGCCCAGGGACACCCTACCCTAGATCAGGCTGCCCACAGCCTCATCCAGCCTGGCCTTAAATACCTCCAGGGATGGGGCCTCAACCACCTCCCTGGGCAACCCATATATCTTATCTATGTTTATACTCTGGTTCTTATACATCTCAGCAAGCCTATGAGTGAAGTAGACATCACCATTTGTTTCTCTTTCACAGCCTGTGATCTAATCATTCTCACCAAAACATTCTAGCTAGCTTCAAGCTAGCACAGGGCTGCACTCACACTGCAGGCTCATGTTGAGCTTTTCATCACCCCAGATGATCCTTTTCCTCAGGGCTGCTCTCAGTCATTTGCCACCCAGCCTGGAGCTGTGCTCGGAATTGCACCAACCCAGGTGCAGGACCTTACACTTGGCCTTGTTGAATGTCATGAGGTTGGCCTGGGCACACCTCTCCAGCCTGTCCAGGTCCCTCTGGATGGCATCCCTGCCCTCTAGCAAGTTGATTGTGCCACACAGCTTGGTGTCATCTGCAAACTTGCTGAGGGTGCACTGGATTCCTCTGTGGTGAAATGGTTTTTGGTTGCATTACCACACATTTCTTCCTCCATTTCCCACTTTTTAAGCTCTTTTGGATTACAGCAGAGAGAGATGTCTCACTGGAGAAAAAGGGAGCACAATCAGAATAGCATTGAACTCTGACTTGTGTACACACATCCGTGCAGGCACTGAGATAGCAGTGGCAGCACACCAAGGTGTCACTGCTGTCTGTCATATGTATCAAGCTGGTGGAGGTATAGATAACTGTCTCACTTGAAAGCTGATGTGTGAAATAGTTTCCCCAAAGGTTGAGGGCATCGCTGAAAATGTCTTCTTGGCTTGAGGAGTTGTTTTGCTTTGCTCTGCCAGTACCTTCATGAAAATTCTCCTTTTATGTTCCAACATATTTTTTAATTTCCAAAATCAAGAGAACTGTTTTGTTTCAAAACAAACTTCTCTTCACAATAGCTTCACAACAGCTAATTGGAGTGTAGGCAGGGTGACCTTTGTACCTAGTGTATCTCCAGGTGGCACTCCATCAACATGTCAGAATATTGATATCTGATCTCATTTTGCATTTGAAAGTATGAACAAATTCCATCTGAAATCAACCAGAAACAAATGTATACCCTTTTGGGGGTAAATTACTTGGAAATAAACCAGTCACCAAACTGGAAAAGCACAAACTGGATGGGTGGAGCACTCACTGGATAAGGAGTTGGCTGGATGGTCACATGCAGAGAGT
>WAAF01018902.1:262543-321137 GCA_013400475.1 Tricholaema leucomelas | reverse complement strand
GCCAGGCTGGATGAGGCCTTGAGCAGCCTGCTCTAGTGGGAGGTGTCCCTGCCTGTGGCAGGGGGTTGGAGGTGGATGATCCTTGAGGTCCCTTCCAACCTAAACCATTCTATGATTAAATCAGAGCTGTTTCCCCATATGCTACCAACTAAGAGATGTCTGGAGCAGTGCTAGTGATGGAGTTAATGGGCAACATGTGTGAAACTGCTAAAATGAGGACTCTGGAGAGGAAAGCAGTGGCAAATGAAACCTTTAACCCAGCACCTAGATGAGTGGTGGGGACGATTTCTTCAGTGCATGATGTTCCTGTGGCTTCCAGCTCAACAGGTGCTGATGTATGATGACTCAAAGTCCACTCCAATCATAGCAAAGGAGCTTTCTGTTAATGTGTTTGAGCTTTCACTACACCTACAGAGGCAACTGCTTACTCATTCAAGCCACAGCTGCATCAGCTTCTCTCTAGGATGGATTAATACGATGGGTAACAAGCAAGGAGGAGGCTTCAGAAACTTGCAGGGTCTGCTTTGCTTGAGTGTTTTGGATGGAGGCTTGCTTGGTGAGATCCCTGTGCTACCAGCTGGTCCTTGCAAACACTCTTGGATGCAGAAGATCTCTATGCAGTAGCTGAAGCTTTTGCATCTGCTGCTTTAGCCATGGAATTGTCCAGGCAGTCTTCAAAGTGGGTGAGTGTATTAAAGATGTGCCTTTACTTTCAGTGTTTCTTCTCTACTGTGATAGAAGTGGGTTAAGGCATATACTGCTCCTACAGACTTCACTTTGAGAAGGAACAGTTGTAGCAGCCTGTTCTCGGCTACTGCCTCTTTCACATGCTCCTTAGCTGGGTGTACTGAAGGAATCTGGCCCTTAAGAGGACTCTGCATTCACTGGAGTCAGTTTTGGCAGAAGGAGGATCAGGTGTGTGACCCTTGAAGATGTTAGTAGTACATGAATAGGCTTAATCAGGACCATTTCAAACTGGTTTTGGCAGAGACTGTCTTTTTACTGCATAGAGAGCACCTACCTTTGTGTAGTCATGGTCACAGTTCCAGGTGTTGCTGTAATGTAAATACTTACTAGGATAAAATCCAAGCTCCCAATGCCTTTGTTTGGCTTTTTGTAAGCTCACATACCAGAAAGGGCTGAAATTCAGGAGTTACCAATAATAGATCCTATTCTAAAGGTGATGCTGTTGTCACTGGCAGAGTGTACAGGTGGGTGAGGTGTGTTGGCAGAAAGCAGAAGATGGTTGAGAATAAATAGTTAGGGTTACTTCTGTGAATGCCTTGAGAATTGTTTCACCCACAGCTCCTGTCCTGCTCTTAGAACTATTTGAGATGAACTTGGTCTTTTCACTGTTGTTGTTAATGCTCTTCAAACTCAGCCTTTACCTGGGCAGGTTGAGCTAACTTACATTGGTGACAGGTTTGGTTGGTTTGGGGAGTCTGTTTTCATGACAGTATTGGGAGGGTGAAGGAAGCTGGTGAACTTGAAGCAAACCACACCTTCAATCAAAAAGTCATTTCAGGACTATCAAAATCAGGAAATTAATACTGGACAGTGTTGCCAGTAGAGGCCAGGACAGCCACTGTCTTTGAAGAAGGGTTTGGAGAGCACCTGGAACAGTAAGGCCACAATTTCACCTGACCACAGGCAATGTTAGCAGAGTCTTCCAGGAGCTGTCTGTATCCAGCACTAAAACATCATCACTTCTGTATTGCAACCTTTACTAATGGCACACTCTGGGACAAGAGATGATGTGCACCCCAGTTGACTTTGTTTTTCTTCAGCTTGCAGTTTTCACCTCAGACCTAGAAACTTCTCTGGTTTGAGGGAGGAAACAGCATCCTCTGCTTCCTGCCTCTTCTAGTACAATTCCTTTTCAACATGGCAGGCAGTCTTTTGAGGCTGTTCAGCATTAGTAATGAATCACCGCTGCAGTTGAAAATGGAGAGTTCTGGCATTGGGGGTTTGAAGTGGAAATCTGCTCCTTGACTGTTCCTCCTGCTGAGGAAAAGCCTCAGGTACTTTGATGTGTGAGCAGATAGAGTAATTTTGTAGCAGCACAAGTACCTGTGCTGCTTAAATAATGCTCAATATGTTATCATGCAGGAGGGACTTCCAGCTCTGTTTGGATACATGCTGTCAAACAGCTTTCACATCTTAACAGAACAAATATAAGCTAGTTGTGTTTTCTTCTATCTGTACTCATCACAATGCATACACAAATACAACCCTGCAAATGTGCTTGCTTTTGGTTACAGATGTTTCCCTGTTGATGTAAATGGCATTGTTTGGATGAGTAAGCATGTGCAAGATCAAACACTATACAAATAGAATCATAGAATCAAACAGGTTGGAAGAGACCTCCAAGATCATCCAGTCCAACCTAGCACCCAGCCCTAGCCAAGCAACTAGACCATGGCACTAAGTGCCTCATCCAGGCTTTGCTTGAACACCTCCAGGGATGGTGACTCCACCACCTCCCTGGGCAGCCCATTCCAATGCCAATCACTCTCTGCCAACAACTTCCTCCTAACATCCAGCCTAGACCTCCCCTGGCACAACTTGAGACTGTGTCCCCTTCTTCTGTTGCTGGTTGTCTGGCAGGAGAGATCAACCCCATCTGACTACAACCTCCCTTCAGGTAGTTGTAGACAGCAATGAGGTCAGCCCTGAGCCTCCTCTTCTGCAGGCTGCACACCCCCAGCTCCCTCAGCCTCTCCTCACAGGGCTGTGCTCCAGGCCCCTCACCAGCTTTGTCACCCTCCTGTGGACACATTCCAGTATCTCAACATCTCTCTTGAATCGAGGAGCCCAGAACTGGACACAGCACTCAAGGTGTGGCCTGACCAGTCTTGAGTCCAGGGGCAGAATAACCTCCCTTGTCCTGATGGCCACACTGTTCCTGATCCAGGCCAGGATGCCATTGGCTCTCCTGGCCACCTGGGCACACTGCTGCCTCATCTTCAGTTACTATCTACCAGCATCCCCAGCTCCCTTTCTTCCTGGCTGCTCTCCAGCCACTCTGTCCCCAGCCTGTAGTGTTGCTTGGGGTTGTTGTGGCCAAAATGCAGAACCCGGCATTTGACCTTGTTAAATCTCATCCCACTGGCCTCTGAATATGTGTATATATGTACAAAATATGTGTATATATGTACAAAATATGTGTATATATGTACAAAAGGACACATATGTGTAAGAGTTTGCTATCAGTTTCAGTCAGAGATACAGGGACCAAAACTTACTCTGATGAAAGAGCAGCTCCTGTGGTATGGGAAAGAGAAGTGAAGTGGTCTTAGTCTTGATCACAGCCTGCCATTCTTAGAAACTGTGCTTGAAGGATGAATGCCATAAGGAATTCTGACACCAAAGCTTACTCTGACACTTCCAAACCAGCCCAAGAAAGCCTTCTCCCGAACCCTCAGCAGAAGTTGGCTTCATGTATTACTTGAAGATGTTTTTAGCATTTCTATTAATTCCAGTGAGAAAAAAAATTAGCTGTGGAGTAGGAACAGAACCTAATGATTGCAAGGCAGGTTGGCAAAGGTTTTAGTTCTTTGAAGAAGTGTGGGGGTTGAAAAACTAGGGTTGGTTTCAAATTGTATTCAGTCATATGATTTAGATGAGCTATTCCAAGAGAAAATGCCTTCAAATCAACCTACTGCCTTTTGAGACAAAACTAGAGCCTTTTCTGTACCAACAATAGAGGCTGCAGTGCCAGCATCTCCCTTGCCTCAGCTGCAGTAGTCCATGCATTTCTTATGCTGCTCGACAGGAATCTGAACCCTCATGCCTGAGTGTTCAGAATAAGCTGCTTAAAATGATCTGAGATCAGAGAACGAGGCTAAGGACTGCAGCTCTCAAGAGAGAGGTCTCTGTGCTAGGTTTCAGTGTGTCCTGTTGGCTTTGGTAACAGTTTGTGGGGAGATCACAGCACTCTGCTGCATGCCTCTCTAGGCAGTGCTTGCACAGACATCCCAGGGCAGTCATGTCTTTGATGCATCATCAAGCTGCCTTACAGCTACAGCTGTAATGTCTGTCCAAGTTCTGTAAGGGAAGCCACTTTTTTTTTTTATGAGCTGTCATCTTATCTCTCTCTTATTTTCCTGATTTCCTCCAATTCCTCTTCTTATGCCTTCTGTTTTTCTTTCTCTTCACCCTTCCTGCCTAATCTTTGGTTTTGTCTTGAACTATTTTACTACCTGAAAGCTGAACTTGTGCAGTATGTAGGTACTTTACACAGGCCATCTGCACATGTCCAATTGCCTCTACACAGTTCATGTGTGCTCGACCACCTCAGTGTAGAAAGCTCTGCAATGCCAAACTGCAGACATGAGGATCAGGCTGCTGCTAAGACATTGTGAAAGCTCTAAATTGTTGTGTAAAATTCCTTTTCTTCATGTAAATGTTGTTTGTTTGCATACATTCAGAGAGGCCTCCTGCCCTTCCTCAAAGCTGCAGCTGTTCCTCTGGATTCATCTCAACCACCTCAACTTGTTCTGTTTCATGGTTGCAGTTTTGCCAGCACCCATTGGTGTCTCTAGGTGTTACCTCTTTGGTTCTTCACTTGACACATGCAGTAGCATCCCACGATGCAAAGTGTTACTAGAGGGGCAGATTCAAACATTTTAGACCTGTTAAGTGTCCTAAAACAATTTTGCTAACCACTTAGTCAGTGGCACCTAAATCATAGAATCAACCAGGTTGGAAGAGACCTCCAAGATCAGCCAGAACAACCTAGCACCCAGCCCTATCCAGTCATCTAGACCATGGCACTAAGTGCCTCATCCAGGCTTTGCTTCAACACCTCCAGGGACGGTGACTCCACCACCTCCCTGGGCAGCCCATTCCAATGCCAATCACTCTCTCTGGCAACAACTTCCTCCTAACATCCAGCCTAGACCTCCCCTGGCACAACTTGAGACTGTGTCCCCTTGTTCTATTGCTGGTTGCCTGGCAGAAGAGACCAACCCCCATCTGGCTATGACCTCCCTTTAACGGAAGGAGCAGACAGTCATAATCACAGTGCCAATAAGAGGTGTCCCATAAGCAGTCTCCTGGCAAGATGTCCTCCTGTGTATGCTGTTATGCAAGCCATGTCCCCTTTATTAACTATTATTAATTACATTTTCATTATGAATAAAATCCACTAATTAGCCTACCACAGCAGAGCTGAACAAGTAAAAAATATTTCCCTTTCTTAGGGAATAAGTAGGGAAAAAATAGCCCAGATAACTCTCAGCTTGGTCTCTTACCGCTACTTAGTCTCTTAAGACATGTTTATTATCACTGTTAAAGGCTTTGCAGGCTCAGTGGAAAAGCACAGGTGATACAATCTTTTCATTCTCTAGTGAAAGTAATTCAAGGCCCAGGCTTTTTAATTAAAGAAATCACAAAGAAACAAACCAACAGCTCTTGCTAGATGTAAAAGCACATTGCAGGGATGGTTAGGATGTGGCTTGAATGCTTTAATCAGTAACTCTGGCTCTGAGACTTAAACAGTGCCATCGACCATAAGAGATCTGATCCATTTGGAAGTTGATGTTGCTGATCTGACACATCTGAACACAGATTTTTCTTCAGATACTCAGGGAAGAACTGCTATATATTTCAACCCTCCAAATCAGTGAGTTTTAACAGCAGGAATCCTTTTTGTGGACTTTGATACCTTAATACTCTGGATACTCTGATCTAGAAAAGCAGAGCCACTAGTGGGCAAAAAGAAGTTTAATTAAAGACTGATGTCTGTATAAACATCTACAGAGACAGACTTCATCTGATTGTGCACACAACCTGGCTTCAGCACCCTGATGGTTCTCTAAAACAGTTCAAAGTTAACACAGAATCTATGAACAAATACAGCTATATATTTGTATGATCCACGTTTTTGTCTATGGGACATTGCAAACAATTAAGAGGGAATCCAAATTGAGAAGAGATTTATCAAGCTGCTTGCTTGTAAAGCAGGAATACACAATTGAAAATTGAAATGAAAAGATGAGCCTTTGAAAATATGTCATGGTAAAAGACCTTGTAATGCTGCTTTTAACCAAGTTACACACCAAAGCTAATGCAATCAAGAGGTGAAAATAAACAGCCTGCAGTTCAGAAAAGAGCAGCCAGGCTGAGACTATCGAACACNAGGATGTGGATGTGCTGGAGTGTGTCCAGAGAAGGGCCACAAGGATGATCAGAGGTCTGGAGCAGCTCTGCTGTGAGGACAGACTGAAAGAGTTGGGGCTGTTCAGTCTGCAGAAGAGGAGGCTCCCAGGTGACCTTCTTGTGGCCTTCCAGTATCTGAAGGGGGCTACAACTGGGGAAGGACTTTTCAGGCTCTCAGGGAGTGACAGGACTGGGGGGAATGGAGAGAGGCTAGACGTGAGGAGAAAGTTGTTCAGCATGAGAGTGGTGAGAGCCTGGACTGAGTTGCCCAGGGAGGTGGTTAAGGCCCTGTCCCTGGAGGAGTTTAAGGCCAGGCTGGATGGGGCTCTGGCCCGCCTGACCTGGGGTAGGGTGTCCCTGGCCATGGCAGGGGGGTTGGAACTGGCTGATCCTTGTGGTCCCTTCCAACCCTGACTGATTCTATGGAACACTTATCAGCCCTGTCACAGTAAGACATGATGAAATAACCCAGGGGTGGAGAAGACCTGCATGAGCAGCCCCCCCACTGCCTGCATGTGGTGATATTTCAGAGGAAGGACTTTCTTGAACTATTTGAGGATGTGTCTGGGAAAGCATAAGTGGAAAAAGCCCATCCCATGTTGTGCCACTCTGAGGAGGAATTGCAGACCATGCCAGTGCACCTGGAGCAGCTCTCTGGCACTGTCCCACTTCTTGACCCCGTCAGGTGTATTTCTGCAAGAGGAGCAGGGGACTTGGTATTTGCAGTAATCTATTGCTCTGATGTTTGTGGTTTTCCTCCTTTATCCTTGCATATTATATTCTCTCTGGTTAAATTTATTTATGTTCATTGCTCTTTTCTGTTTGTTCTCTTTTTAAATTCAGAGTTAAACCCTCTAGCTTGTTTAACTAAAGGCTAAAGAGAGCAAAGCTTGGGGATTGGCCAAAAATTGTCAAAATTATTATCCATTCAAAAGGTGTGATGTGTAAATATTCAACTGCTTCCCTATTATGCTGTGACTCATGGCCACAGGGCAGGTACTCCCCAGCAAAGGCAAGTACAGGGCACCCAAACTTCTTCTTGTCCTCTGGTCTGCAGGGAGTAGCTTTTAAAGGCTGGGTTCACTTTAGTAAGCATGATGAGGGTGCTGAAATGATTGATAACCATTTAAACACAGCTAAAGTAAGGCACTTGGAGTATAAATGCCATGTAAGGAAAGGTTTTAGTGAGCTTTGCTTTCAAATGCCTTCAAATAGATACAGTTTTTCAGAGAATCACTTCTTGGGCAGCTGTTACAGATGGATAGTAGAATAGAATAGAATAGAATCAACCAGGTTGGAAGAGACCTCCAAGATCATCCAGTCCAACCTAGCACCCAGCCCTAGCCAGTCAACTAGACCATGGCACTAAGTGCCTCATCCAGGCTTTGCTTGAACACCTCCAGGGACTGTAACTCCACCACCTCCCTGGGCAGCCCATTCCAATGCCAATCACTCTCTCTGGCAAGAACTTCCTCCTATGCTGGACAGCTGCTTTGGTGCCCTAACTGCACACTAGCACAGGAGTGCAGCCAAACCAGAGTTGCGTTTGTGACCTGTCTTGAATCTCTGTATCTTGGTTTAGCAAGAAAATACACTACACCATTCTGACCAGAAGATGGCAATGAGAAATGAGGTTTTACACCTTAGCCTTCATTTCTTGATCAGGCAGCGAGCAGTGATAAGCTTCGAGCTTATCACAGTTTATATGTTAAAGCCTCTCAGACAGATGTTATTACTTTAATAATTAAAAGCAAAGCAGCTTCACCTCTACATAGATGAGCGATCTGTGGGTTATGCCTGAGGACACCCAGCAGTAGGGAATGGAGGTGGCAGGTTAAAAACACATTTTCTATGATTGCTTTATCATAGCTTGTTTCCATGGACTGAAAAGGGGGTTGAAAAGCCCAGAAATGTTCAAGCAGATGAAGTCTAAGGATCTCAGGAAGACCTGACAGGCAAAGCTTCACTTGAGCACTGGAATCTCAGTGTACCTACCAATTCAGGGCTTCAGCTGATTACTTTCCCAGGTATTTACTGGGAATTTGTAATAGGGCAGGGAGATTTGTTGGAAGTTTTTGAGTTCTTAAGTTCCTCACCTTCAGTAGGAATGTAGCACTTTTAACACAAGGTTCATTGTCAGAGGTTTCTCAGTGCAACTGGAAAGAAAGCTGTCTGGTCACCCTTCAGGAGCTGCATGCATGGGAGGCCCAGGATCATCAGGGTGTTGTTCCCTGTGTGGCTCTGACCCCATCATGGCAGCTCTGACCCCACCATTAGATGTTACCCTCGGATCACTTTGTGCTGCGTTTTTGCTTTTACAGTTCTTTCATACTTTTCCCTCAAACAGGAAGCAAAGATAATACAGATAAAGTGTTTGAACTCTTTACAAAGCCTCCTTTGCTGATTCCCAGAAAGTAGGCTAGTGGGCAGAGGTAGATAGCCTGAATACTAAAGAGATCAGACAGAAGAGGGAAGACCATCAGAAGTTAGTGTCAAAGCCAGGCTGAGAGCTTACCTTATTGCCTAACCCATGATAATGTCTCTTGAGACGCAGACCTCACGCCACCAATTCACAGTCCTGCTGAGACTGTTCTTTCATTTTTCTCTACCTATGCAACTTGACTGTAGATCTTAGACCTGCTATTCTGCCTCTCCTTCCAGGGAGAGGACAGCATTTGAGGCTCTCCCCATAGGGTAAGGGGGCAAGCCTGCTGTGTATGTCGTGCATAGGGATGGCGATTTGCGTGACAGCGATTTATGCCGGCTTCCTTGTTTGTACTCATTTCAGCTGCTACAATGAAGAATCTCGAGTATGCTCTGCTGTTCTTCAACAGCTCAACCAGACCTAGTGTCAACAAGGAAGCAGCTAATTAAAAGGCTGGTAGCATAACTGATCAGATCCAAGATTACACAACTAACACACGTGCTTCCACAAGTGCCCACTCCTTGGTTTTGCATTAACCTGGCACTGCCTTCCACCTTCTCTGTGGGTAGATGGTAACAGCTCATCATTTTGTGGGGCTGCATGCATGGAATTATGTAGGTGCATCATGTTCTCTACTTGCTCTTGTCATTAGCCAGAGCTATGGATCAGCTTTCTTTAGGGACAGAGTTCCCAGTAGGAGAACTTGTTAAATAGTCCAAGTTGGTCGGTTTCTTTCATGGGACTTATTCTGACATCCCAATTCATGCTCAGGTGGATTTGTCTGCAATGGCATATGGCAGGATGTGTCAGGAATGAGTTCATTCTTCTCTGTCACTCCAGGTTGAATCCTGATATTTGTATTTTCTGAGTTGTTCTATCAGTCATTGATTGCTCAATGTGTGATAGGAGTACAGGACTAGAACTGTGCAGCTAACACACACTTATCAATTGTGGCGAGGGCTCATTCAGCAGGTGGTTGGATGCAGGATGGAATCTGAGCAGTTGCTGTGCCCTCTGTCCTCAGACCCCTAAGGTCTCTGTGGTGGGAATGGACGTAACAGTTGGATAAGAATGGAAAATCAGAGGTTTGTGTGTTTTAATGTGCATGTGTGTCTGTGTCTGTGTTCAAGACCCCTTGTCTTCTGCATAGACAAGGATTGTCTGTGACCTTTGACACTGTTGGCACATTTCAGCTGCTGGTTGTGTGCCAGGGAGCTGTTACTTTCCTAGTGTGTTCAAGGCTACAGTCAGGAGGCAAATCTGATAATGGAATATCTTCACTAAAGAGAATTGAGCAGCATCAGAAACAAATGCAAAATCAGTTCTACCTTATCCTCTCAGTTTTTTTCCCACTGTTTTTATCTGGTTTTATTTAGTTTTTTGCTTCTTCACTGCTTATATACCTCATTCCAGCCTTTCACATGCAAAAGGTGTTTTGGCAGTAGGCATAGGGACTCCTGTCTGATATCAGTTTCAGTCCATTAGGGCACTTGGAGAGATTGCTGAACTTCTTCACCTACCTGAAGGGAGGTTGTAGCCAGGTAGGAGTTGGTCTCTTCTCCCAGGCAACCAGCAACAGAACAAAGGGACACAGCCTCAAGTTGTGCCAGGGGAGGTCTAGGCTGGATGTTAGGAAGAAGTTCTTCACAGAGAGAGTGATTGGCATTGGAATGGGCTGCCCAGGGAGGTGGTGGAGTCGCCATCCCTGGAGGTGTTCAAGAAAAGCCTGGATGATGCACTTAGCACTATGATCTAGTTGACTGGCTAGGGCTGGGTGCTAGGTTGGACTGGATGATCTTGGAGGTCTCTTCCAACCTGGTTGATTCTATTCTGTTCTTGAAGTCGAGTCTGTAAAAGGGAGCCTCAGGGGTTCAGTTGTGCAAGACAGACACAAAGCACTACAGGTGGATGCTCTCTTCTTATCGTTTTGACAGAAGAGAGGTGTCAAGCAATCAACCTTTTACACCACGGCAAGTAACAAATCAAAGCTCTGATATTTAAAGCAGTAAGTGGTACAAAATTCATGAAGGAAGAACAGGAGTTATGCCAGCCATGCTGGTAATTCATCATCTTGTCCCTCAGCCAGTCTCAGGTATTCAAGTCGTTCCTTCCCTCCCTCTCTTTGTTAGCAAGCATTACTTTATTTTCTAGGGAGCACAGAACTAAGAATAGAGAATGAACATAACGATGACAAATGGTTGATTTAGCCTTCTCTGAGAAGACTGTGATAACCTAGGTCTGGTCTTTGTGTGTTCCCTCTGCTTCACAGTATGAGTTCACTGGGGTGGCCCTGGACTGGCAAACCTCCAAACTGGCGTGTGTCTGACATTGTTCAGTGGGAACTCTCTATGCAGACCCGGGCACGCTCCTCTCCTTGGCATCAGAGGAATGAAAACAAAAGACCTCGGTCCCAGCTTTGTTGGCTTTATCAGTACACATTATGGTTGCCTCAGTACACATTATGGTTGCCTCAGCACACATCATGGTTGCCTCTTCTATCTTCAAAGAGCTGTTGCAACTCCATTTGCCAGTGGTAGACAACTGGCTTGCTTGGAGTTGATGAGTAATGCTTCCCTGCTGCAATGTTATGAGCTCAGAGGAACATCAGAACATCTGAACATCAGTAAATCCCTAATAATTTTCACTCTGTCTCCCTTCTTGTTCAGATTAAGCACAGCTTTGGTGCAAAACTGGTGCTGCTGAGGTGGCAGTCTGTAGGTAGCTTGATGAGAGACTTTGCAGTTGATGGTTTTGTTTCTCCTGTTCAATCTTAAACTTCTAAGTTGAGGAAAGCTGACTAGAAAAAAAAAAAATCAGCAGGGCTGTTTTTCATCAGAAAGCACAACTGCCCAAATTAAACACACTCAGATATGTTCTACTTCAAAGTCTTTGACCAAAAAACTTCTTCCTTTGCCTTGTGTAGTGGTTTGTTTCTTCAAAATTCAAACAAAGGCTATAATATCAGTGCTCAATGGAATTACCAGTTTTCAGCTTAGCTTTAGGGAGAATCAGTCAAACTCTAGTAGTAAAGACTGTTATTACCAGACTTCTCAGTTTGAGGTGAGGGATGAGTTCCAGTGAAATTGCACAGCAATCTCTTGGGGATTGCTTCAAATCAGATTTCAAGACAGGATGTAAAACTGCCTGTACCTTGAACACAGCTCTCCACTTCTGAGGAAAGAGCTGAAGCTGGCCTCCTAACACTGGCTGCATAACTATGAAGGAGATTGAGGCTGGGACTGACTATTGGGAATACTGTTGGAATACTTATTTGCCAATAATAATAATAACAACTTGATTCTATTAAGTGCAATGAAGAAAAAGTTGCGTGAGAAATGAGGATTGTGACCTGCTTTCCCCTCAGTCTCCTGCTAAGGAAAAGCTAGCACCTTAAATAGAATAGAATAGAATTAACCAGGTTGGAAGAGACCTCCAACCTCTGCAGCAGCAGCAATTTGAGTACCACCTCCTTGAGTCTGCAGCTCTGAGAACGATGGATGCTTGTGTCCCAAGCAGTGCCTGTGACTGTACAGCTGAGCCCCAGTGCTGAGCTGTTTCTCTCCTTACATTTTAAGGCAACAAAATTGGTGAAGGGCCTGAAACACAACCCTATGAGGAGAGGCTGAGGGAGCTGGGGGTGTGCAGCCTGCAGAAGAGGAGGCTCAGGGCAGACCTCATTGCTGTCTGCCACTACCTGAAGGGAGGTTGTAGCCAGGTGGGGTTGGTCTCTTCTGCCAGACAACCAGCAACAACAAGGGGACACAGTCTCAAGTTGTGCCTAGGGAAGTATAGGCTGGATGTTAGAGGAAGTTGCTGCCAGAGAGAGTGATTGGCATTGGAATGGGCTGCCCAGGGAGATGGTGGAGTCACCATCCCTGGGGGTGTTCAAGCAAAGCCTGGATGAGGCACTTAGTGCCATGGTCTAGTTGATTGGACAGGGCTGGGTGCTAGGTTGGACTGGATGATCTTGGAGGTCTCCTCCAACCTGGTTGATTCTATGATTCTACTTGGAATTTCTCCTCTGAAATGCATCAGTGTGAGTTCCTGATGGACTTAGCCTACTTTGCAGAAGGCAAGCACTGGTGTAACACCCTAAGAGGACTTCTGCTCCAAAGCAAAAGCTGGGCCAAATGATATCCCATATTGCTGTAAATACTGCTGCAATATAGAGTCTCTATACAAGCTTTTTACATAGGGATAACCACTAAGCAGAAGAGAGCAAAATCCTGCCCTTGGGCTCTGAACCATGACAGAGTCTTTAGAGGGGCTCACATCTATGCTTAGCTAATGGCCTGTCAGTGCAAGAGGACAGGCTGCCAATTCCATAGACTTTTTCCAGTGTTGGACCTAGTGGTTGAGTGACCAGGCAGGAACTATTAAGTGGAATTCAAGCAACTGGTGCCTCTGATCTGTGTTAATGGGGGATAGCAAGAGACAATTATTCTACTCATATTAAACATTAAAGAATCACATTAAAATACCCTAGGAAAGGAATGAATTGAGTCTTTTTGATCTGTGGTTGTTTCTCCTAGAAGATTTGACCCTGGCACATGCCTGACTTGGTGCACCCAGTTATAGTTTAAACAATAGGGGTTGAATTATTCTCTTGAAAGACAGTGAGCATACAGGTGGGGTTAATAGAGAAACCACCACAAATGGATGCTCTTTAAGGTGTCTAGGGGAAGGTAGTGGATAGCTGCAATTCCTGGATTCTGCTCCCAGATGCACTTGGGCAGAAGGAAATGTGAGGTTGTAAGGAAAATCTCTTAACCCTCTCTGACAGGGGAGAAGGGAAAGTGCTGGATCATGCTTTAGGTACCGACACCTAGTCCAAGGCAGGTAAGTGCTGTATGGTTTTCACTTGTAGGCAGATAGGATATGAAGAGATGGTTGATCAAGTGTGGGTTTAGAGGTAGAAAGAAACCTACAGATGTTTTCTGGTCCAACTTCCATCTCGAAGTAGAGGTAACTTCAGAGTTGGATCTGGTTGCTCAGACACTTTTTGATTATCCCTAAGGATGGACATCACCTACCCAAGTCCCTGATGCAGCATTGGTTTATTTTGAGCAATGTTGTCCTTATATTGAAATATTATGTATCCTTAGATGTCTCTGCTTAACATAAAAACAGTGGAAAGACAAAGACAAACATCAATATGTCTGAGAACTCTCTAAAAGGGGTAGAAAACCACTCGGGAAAGGAAAGAGGATTAAGTGAATGCTTTTGCTCAGGACCTAAGTATTCACTTCAGGGCAAATAAGAACTGAAGGGAAAGATGTTTTCTTATAGCTAAATCAAAAAGACCTTAAGAAAGCAAAAGTAAAATAATCACCAAATGCTTTAGCATCATTCATTGTCCTTCTTCCAGGAGAATCATAGAATCAACCAGGTTGGAAGAGCCCTCCAAGATCAGCCAGTCCAACCTAGCACCCAGCCCTAGCCAAGCAACCAGACCATGGCACTAAATGCCTCATCCAGGCTTTTCTTGAACACCTACAGGGATGGTGACTCCACCACCTCCCTGGGCAGCCCATTCCAATGGCAATCACTCTCTCTGTGAAGAACTTCCTCCTAACATCCAGCCTAGACTTCCCCTGGCACAACTTCAGACTGTGTCCCCTTGTTCTGTCTCTGGGTGCCTGGTAGAAGAGACCAACCCCACCTGGCTACAATCTCCCTTCAGGTAGTTGTAGATAGCAATGAGGTCTGCCCTGAGCCTCCTCTTCTCCAGACTGCACACCCCCAGCTCCCTCAGTCTCTCCTCATAGGGTTTGTGTTCCAGGCCCTTCACCAGCCTTGTTGCCCTTCTCTGGACACGTTCCAGCACCTCAACATTTCTCTTGTATTGAGGGGCCCAGAGCTGGACACTGTACTCAAGTTGTGGCCTTACTTATCTCCTTGTTTGCTGTTGCCTTAGAGGCAGAGAGGAGAGGTCTTGGGTAAGTACTGAAATTCCCTTCTCCACTTCAGGGCCTGTCAGGGAAGGTAATGTGCTTCCAGCTGCCTTGGACAAGGATGGTTTGCTGAACCTATGGGCTAGTGGCCAGCACATTGGCTTTGTTTGTTTCAGCCTGCGTTGGGATGCAAAGAGCGTGCCAGCCGTGGGTTTCATTAATTCCACCATCAGTGGGTCTGAATTCATTGCCACTAATACAATGCCTTTTTCTATGTACTGTGCCAGGGGTATTTGGGCTTTTTCTTTTTCTTTCTTTTTTTTTTTTTTTTTTTGACACCAAGTGTGACCTCCTGTTGCTTCTCAACAAATGTTGGCAGGCACAACAGAGCTGGCAGAGCAAAGCTGCGCAGTGTGTCACAAACTGCTGAGTGCATCCATGCTGAAATGAACAGCCAATTCCAGAGTGGGCTGCAAACCGAATCCATAAGAAAGAAATGCATACAGACATTGCTCCCCTTTAAGCTTTGCCTGCTGCTTCTTGTCACATGTGTTGTGACTTGGATTCAGGCAAGAGTCAGAACAAGACATATATATTTTTTTTTCCCCTGTTCTATCCCTCTAAAACTTCTCCAAAGTGCTGTAAAGCAGGTGTGGCTCAGCTATTTCCAAGCAACGTACCAAGTAATTCACAGAATCACAGAATGGTAGAGGCTGGAAAGGACCTCTCAAGATCATCTAGTCAAATCCCCCTGACAAAGCAGGTTCACCTAGGGAAAGCCACACAGAATAGAACAGAATCAACTAGCTTAGAAGAGACCAAGCTCATCCAGTCCAACCTATCACCCAGCCCTAGCCAGTCAACTAGACCATGGCACTAAGTGCCTCATCCAGGCTTTTCTTGAACACTCCCAGGGATGGTGACTCCACCGCCTCCCTGGGCAGCCCATTCCAATGCCAATCACTCTCTCTGGCAACAACTTCCTCCCAACGTCCAGCCTAGACCTCCCCTGGCACAACTTGAGACTGTGTCCCCTTCTTCTGTTGCTAGTTGTAGACAGCAACAGGAACCTGTTCAGGCATGTTCTAAAAGCCTCCAGAGAAGGAGACTCCACAGCCTCTCTGGGCTGTCTGTCCCAGTGCTCCATCACCTTCACAGTAAAGAAGTTTTTCCTCATGTTGAAGGGGAACTTTCTGTGTTCAGTTTGTGTCTGTTCCTCCACATTCTATGAACTGGCACTAGCTAAAAGAGACTGACCTTA
The DNA here is from genome assembly GCA_013400475.1 of Tricholaema leucomelas. Lineage (NCBI taxonomy): Eukaryota > Metazoa > Chordata > Aves > Piciformes > Lybiidae > Tricholaema lacrymosa > Tricholaema leucomelas. Next base: position 305,395 of record WAAF01018902.1, on the reverse strand, counting down.
TCTTCTCGATGCCCACCCTTAAGATATTTGTAAACACTGATCAGATCACATCTCAGCCTTTTCTAGACCTCAGTTTTTCCTTAGAAGAGGTGTTCTGTTCCTTTAATCATCCTTGTAGCCCTATGAACTGGATGAGGCATTTAGTGTCGTGGTCTAGATGACTGGATGGGGCTGGATGATAGGTTGGACTGGATGATCTCAGAGGTCTCTTCCAACCTGGTTGATTCTATGATTGTCCTCCACTTTTTGCCTTTTTTACAGGAGGGTTTAACCTGATTGTGATTATGGTAGATGTTGGTCATTTCCATCACACTTTTCTTGCCCTCCTTTCTTTCTTTTGGGTTCCATGCCCCATTCTTGTTGCTGTGGAAGAGAGCAGAGTGAAGTGCCATGGTTAGCCACAGGCAGGCAGAGCATTTCTAGTGACAGAAGTAGTTGTGAAGATTTTAACTGCTCAGATGTAGGGCAGAGGAGTGTGTAATGTTGCAGAGCATGACTGTCAGGGATACTGAGTTTGCTTCTTTATTAATAAATTAGCTGCATCACATGCTAAGGAGCAGCTGTACCATCCTAGGATCTCCTCCAGTTATCCCACAATCAATCCCAGCCTTCCTGTCTGTCTCTCCACTCTGCTCCAGCCACACAAGAGGGCTGAGTCACCATTGTCAGCTCAGAGCTCTTGTTACTGTGAGTCACTCAGCCCTAAAGGTCTTCAACTCAGGATGGTTGATGGTGTTCAGCCCTGTGGCTTGAACCCATGGAGTGGCTACACATAAGCACATTTAGACTTCTGTCTTCTGACAGTTTTAGTTAGCACCTGTCAGTTAAGGTACAATTAATTTGACCTGTCATAGGAAGACCATGGTTGGAGGAAAGTGCTCATGGAGCAGATTCATGCTCTCTGTCACAGCCATGCATTCATTTTGTGTGCTCAGTACAGTGCACTGGACTTGAGAGTCTGGAGACATGATGCCCTGCCAACATGCCTTTCAGAAGGGCAAGGCAGAAAGAAATAACTTCAATACAACTATCCTGCAAGCATGGTTATGCAGAGAATTGTCATTTCTTTGGCACCAAGGAGAGCATTTTAAGCTGATGAGAAAATGCAACAGACTGATTTACTTGGATGCTTCAGTGTCTCTTTGACTTTAGCCAGGAGAGGCCAGAAGAGGGGTAGAGAAATCCAAACTACGATGCTGCACAAAGCTTGTTTGTATGCACTGGGGCTTGCAGACACTTGCTAAACTTGTACCTGCACGTGGTCCAAATGGAGCAGGAGGGCAGGCAAAGAGAATTTTCTGTCTAATGAACACTTGCAGAGGCAGATTAACTTCCACCGCCAGCAGTCCCAGGCTGAGGCCGCGCCACCTGGAAAAGCGTTGGGGGAAAGGCTATGCCTGCCTTTTCTGCACTCATGCTCTGTTGGAGATTTGAGCTGCCCAGGAGGTCCTCTGGCTGCAGCCACCTCTTCCTCCTCATGGGAGCAGGCCTGTGGAGCTAGGGCCCACCAGGTGGCACTGGCGAGAAGCAGCCTGCAAGCAGGGAGGATAAACCCCACGCCATAAAAGGCTGTAGAGAAACTCATTTCTCCCTCTCTCTGTCTCTCTCTCTTCTTTTCAGTTTTAATTGTGAGCAAGCCTTGTTTTCCTCTCTGCTAAAGTGCATACTCCTAGAGCAAAGCAAAGGATAAACAGAGACCTTGAGTGAGGTGCCTGGGCAATGACATGTTGCCATAGGATTGGACACCATACCACTCCTACTCTGTTTTCTGAAGTTGGCTGGTCCATCAGCTCCTTGGTGTCCCTTTAAAAACCGGAGCACAGCTCTGTAAGCTACTGGGGTGACATTAAACTCTCCTCTGGCTGAAGTCTTTTGATGAGAGAGAACAGCACAGACAGAAACAAGGATGTGAGAATAAAGAAGCCCTAACAGAGAACATCAGCCAGCAGTAGTAGTAGTTATTTCTGAGAAGGGGGCAAATGTGACCCATTGTCCTGGCCCCAGGGCTGGCACCATGACTCAAACTGCAGAGCATTTAAGGGAATGAGATGCAATTAACCTCACGTTCCTGTTGTGATGGGGACCACATAGTTTCATCCCTGGACTAGCAGCACATGGAATGGCTGCTCCTGCCGCAGCTCCCAGACCTTTGCTACAGCAAGAAACCTGGATCCTTGTGCTTCATTGTGATGCTGCCTCTAATTATATTTAGATCTATCTGATTGCCTGTTCCAGGAAATTAATGAAAACAGAATTTAGTGGCCACTCCTTTTCTTTGTTGCCTGTCATTAGTGTCCAGGGTCTTAAACTCAATAGTATCAGGTGTTCAAGAAAAGACTGGAGGAGGCACTTAGCACTGTGGTCCAGTTGACTGGCTAGGGCTGGCTGATAGGTTGGACTGCATGAGCTCGGAGGTCTCTTCCAACCTGCTTGATTCTATGATCTGCTCTCCCAGCTCTTTTGTGTGTTCTGGCCACATCTTCTGGAAAACTGGCCCAAGAGTTGGGTTCTGGTAGCTTCTCCCTTCCTGCATGATATAGTAAAAATGTTTGGAAGTGCTCCTGGTTTCTGGAGTCGAGCTATACTCCTAATCTTCTCCCTGTGAAGTCCAAATTAAACTAAGACTTGCTTCACAGGAAACTTCAGATAATGTCTGCCTGTGCTCACAGCTCAGTCAGTTCTCTGGGTGGAGCCCAGTAGTCTGAATAGCCTGTGATTTACTGCCACCAGTGGAATGAAACAGAATCACTTGCTCTGATTTATATCCTCTATTGTAGTTAAATATTTACACAGTATCAAGATCTTAGTAATTGAATGGCTAACAGATAGGTAGCAAATGTTTATATACTTCTGAAATGGCCACAGGGCCATTGAGATAATGATATTTCATTCCAATAAAAGCTCTTTTACTAAAAAAGGAACTTAAAACTCTTTTAGCTCCATTTTGTTCTCAGGGGCAGGACTAACTCATGCTGATTCCAGTGGGCTAGTTCAGGTTTTTGCAGACTGTACAAATGACCCATTTATTTCAGCAAAATACTTCTGTTGAAATGAAGCAATTGTTTTGGAGGAACATGGCATCTAACACACAGCAGTATTGTTGATTGCTTCAGGTAAGGCAAGGAAAATACCAAATACCAGGTTAATATCAATCTTTGAAGGAAGCTGAAGCTGGCAAGTTTAAACAATGTGCCCCAGTGTTAAATCAGGACTTCTCCATTCACTTGCAGAAAGGTATCATTAAATATTTCCTCATCCATGGCTAATCAAAATTAGCCTTGTTTCCTGAAGCAAGGAGGGATCCTGCCATTCTCATTTGGTCTGTTTTATTCCATAGACAGGCAAAATAACTAGTCCAACCCATTACCACAGAGCTCAAGGCTAGACCATGGCACCAAGTGCCACATCCAACCTTGCCTTGAACAGCTCCAGGGACAGCGACTCCACCACCTCCCTGGGCAGCCCATTCCAGTGTCCAATGACTCTCTCAGTGAAGAACTTTCTCCTCACCTCAAGCCTAAATTTCCCCTGGCACAGCTTGAGGCTGTGTCCTCTTGTTCTGGTGCTGGCTGCCTGAGAGAAGAGAGCAACCTCCTCCTGGCTACAACCACCCCTCAGGTAGTTGTAGACAGCAATAAGGTCTGCCCTGAGCCTCCTCTTCTCCAGGCTAAACAATCCCAGCTCCCTCAGCCTCTCCTCGTAGGGCTGTGCTCGAGGCCTCTCCCCAGCCTCGTTGCCCTTCTCTGGACACGTTCAAGCATCTCAATGTCCCTCTTAAACTGGGGGGCCCAGAACTGGACACAGTACTCAAGGTGTGGTCTAACCAGTGCAGAGTACAGGGGCAGAATGACCTCCCTGCTCCTGCTGGCCACACCATTCCTGATGCAGGCCAGGATGCCACTGGCCCTCCTGGCCACCTGGGCACACTGCTGGCTCATGTTCAGGCGGGTATCGATCAGCACCCCTAGATCCCTTTCTGTTTGGCTGCTCTCCAGCCACTCCGACCCCAGCCTGTATTCAATGTGGCTTCAAGAGTTATCACTGCTGAATGAATATTGCTGAGCTGAATTCTTGTTTTACAGTAACATTAACTGCTCTGAACTGAGTTACAGAATTGTCAGGCTAGGATTTTGTCTAGACTTGATCAGCAGTGTGTATTTCTTAGAAATAGGAGTTACGCACATCTTGGAGTGGTGTGGTTTTAGAACTAAAAGAATGTGCTAGTTTGAAGCTAGCTAGAATGTTTTGGTGAGAAGAACTAGATTACAGGCTGTAAAAGGAAAACAGTGGTGATGTCTTCTTCACTCATAGGCTTGCTGAGATGTATAGGAACAACAAATAAAAACATAGATAACCACTCTCACTTGGGCTGCTGGCTGAGCTGCATCTCTCTAACCTCATCCTCCATTTTGGACTAATCCACTTTGCTTCCTAACCCCTCTGGCCAAACCTCAATTCTTCCTTGGGACTGGGGTGAGATTGAGAGGGGTAGGGGGAAGGTGAAGGGGCAGCTGAGAGCCCCTCCTGGGGACTCAGGTTTCTGGGAGGGCTGTTGTGTTTCTGTATTACCTTTTTACTTTGTATACTTCTGTCTATAACTGTATAGACAGTAAATATCTTCTTGTATATTGTCCTAGCTGGAAATATAAGCTTCATTCATATTTCCAGAGCTGGATGAGTCTAGTCTGGGTGATTTCTAACATGTGGGGGGGCTTTTCTGGAAACCTAGATCTGCCTAGAAGCTGTCTAGCTGCATCTGTTTTCCTTTTTACCATTTTTTTTGAAGTTGACAATTTGTGCCAATGGCTTTCAAATAGGACTAGATGGGCAAAGAACAGGAGACCAGCAGCCAAGGTTGTTCTTACTGTTTTGCACCTGTTGATTAGTGAAACCATTTTAGCAGCATCCTGCCAGGTAATTCCAGAGTGAATGTTGGGGGAAAGCAGAGAAACACTTTCTTTATTTCAGGTCTTACTTATAGGAATGGGCTGCCCAGGGAGGTGGTAGAGTCGCTGTCCCTGGAGCTGTTCAAGGCAGGATTGGATGTGGCACTTGGTGCCATGGTCTAGCCTTGAGCTCTGTGGTAGCAGGTTGGACTTGATGATCTATGAGGTCTCTTCCAACCTTGGTGATACTGTGGTACTGTGATAATAGTATAACATGGGAAAACCTTCTAAGAAAGAGGGAGGCTGTTTGGGAATCTAGACAGTGGTAATGAGGATTCTGTTCTCTATGGAGTGTTTCAGATTTTGAATACAGTTTCCAATACAATGAAGCCCACAGTCCTGTCTTGATAGTCTACACAATCTTGAAGCAAAGAGTAATTAACATTTTAATTCTCTAGTAATAAATATTTCTGTTACCAAGCTTAATACCTGGAGCTTGATACTCAGTAAAACATGCAGTGCTTCAGAAGTCACAAGTGATGGTGCTGCTTAAAGGTCTCACAGGTATCTTGGTTTCTCTGTCCCAGTTGATAATCTCCTTCATTGGGGAAAAAAATGCACTTCCAGGCGAACACTTTCTCCTCATACTGTGATATGTAGCAGAAAACTTGGTCATGCATGCAGCCTCTGGAATGAGCTTGCCAGTTACTCAGATCCCTCACAGCCTGGGCAGGGCAGCCCAGCACTCTTCGTACCTGTAAACTGTCAGCTGTGTTTGCCGGGGATGCAGCCCTGTGCACACACAGTACTCTTCCCCGTTCCTTAACTCCAGGCACGGCGCTAGGCAGGTATTAACCTAGAGGTTAAAGCAAGGTCATTCTACCCCCAAAGACTGTCCTGCCTGAAAGAGTCCTGCGAGCGCCGGCAGCCGCTGGTAACGGGACAGGGGTGTTTCGCCCACCTTAGCCGCTGTGGGTCGCGCAGCGTTTGGTTCCGCTGCTGCGGGCTGGCTCCAGTGAGCAGGACACTTGCTTGCCCACTCGGAGGCTCCCGCACCTGCGCACCGACGGTAGGGCGCGGCGCGGCCGTTTCAGGACCCTGGCCAGGGCCCGGGGCCAGTCAGCGAGCGGGCCGGCAGCGCGGCTGCGGAACGAAGCACCCTCGGCTGCGGAACGAAGCACCTGCGAGGGCTTAAGGCCTCTGCTAGGGAAGCGGGACTCGACAGTTGCATGTCTGGGTGCGCAACTGCTGCCTGCACCGCTGGAGATCCGGAGAGACACCCGGGACATTGGCGCCGCAAGTGAGCTCTCTAAGGAGCCCTTAAGCCTTCAATCTGCACAGCTGGAGGCTAGGACTCCCAGCCTGAATTCCAGCACGGCTAATGACATGTTTTGTGCCTCTGAACGAGTCATATAGTCCCCACTGACCAGTTCCTGCCTCTCTGTGACCATGAATAGTGAATGATGTAGTGGTCCAATGCACTGGATGTGCTCTATTCTATTCTATTCTTTTCAAACATTACTCAGTAAATTACTCTTTAGAGTGTTCTCTGACTGATAGCTTCTGAGGCAGTTGTGTGGAGTTTTAGCTAACCACACTGGAGTTACAGACACAGCCTGTGAGTGGGATTTTTGCACAAAACAGGGAAAGTAAGGACCTCAGACTGCCCAGATCTCCATGCCCCTACCAATTGCTGTGATCTCTTGCTTGTGCACCATTGCTATACTGACCTCCCTGGACAGCGCTGCATGAAAATATTTAGCCTCACAATAATTCCATGATGCACAGCAAATGAAGGAGGGGAATGATGGAGAGATTGCATTTTAGGTGAGTCACAGTTTCTTCCACAAATTATCTACAGCCTGCTCGCTCTTTATGGTGGGGTGTCAGCTACCTGGCAACAATCCAGTTTGTGAATCATCTAATACACTTATTTTGACTTCTAGAGGAGGGCAAAGAGATTAAAGAAGGCTCACTTTGTATCTTTTTCATAAGCAATTCATATTCCAATGAAAAAATAGGATCTCTCTGGTCTCACTTGGTGCGTGGTTACTAATAAACCTGCCCACGATGAGGAAGGAAAGTTAGTGACACAACTTTTGTTGTTATGTGGAGCTGACTAAATAGAAGTTTGAATTCTTTACTTGTGCTTTTCTCCCTCATCTTTAGTTTCTTTACATGACACCTTAGTGCATTTTATGACTCATCATCTGAGAGTTAAAATCAGGAGTACTTTGAGTGCTATGATGAATCAAGTTTCTCTGGATCAGGATGCTCAGGTGCCTAAGAATGAAGACTTAGGTGAGCCTGATGCTACAAAAGTAACAGAAGCACAATACTCTGTCCTTGTCATTTTATAGCATGGAATCTCTTTCTGAGCCAAAATAATAACAGCTTACTGTGATACACTATGCTAGCCCTGACTCAAATGACCACATCTGTGGCCATTACATCTTTGTATCTGTTAAATTATTACCAAAAATTGCACCTCCTTATCTGGACACCTGTGTTAGCAGGAAACAAAGGTCCCTTTCAGCTCTCTGGAGAGGTGTGCAGCATGAGCAACAGCTGCATTGTTTGAAGAGATGCTGAAGTGGGCAGAAAGAATTCCATGAAGTAGTATGGTAAATTTTATTAGACATAACTTAATGATGCTGGCAAAATTGGCATTTGGATATATTCATGGCCCTTTTCAATCACAAAACTCATGAACATCAACATAAGCATGAAATTAACTTCCATTTCTGTTAGTGTACCTTCTTAAAAACATAGATTGTTTTTGAAGTGCACAGCTGCATGTTAAAGCCACATAATAAAGCAAATGAACTTCAAATAATAATTGTAATAGCAAACCAACCAAAATCAAACAACAAACAAATGTGTTAATGTAAAATGGATATTTATAGACAATGAAGTTCACCACTTCTCAAATAATTTCCCAGCTCATGCCTCCCAATCCCAGAGGCATATGGGCCTGGTACTGATGCTTAGCAAGAGGGAACCTCTCAGAGTTTGCAGCAGCAAGAATCATGTTTTCTTGTCAAATTGCTATAAACTGGTCCAGTGGTGGAGTTCATAAAACCCAAAACACACGAAGAAAGTGTAGCATCTGAAACAATATGAGAAGCCAAAACTTTTGCCTCCTGCTCCTCTCTTCCAGCTGCCTGATTTGGTTTTAAAGTTAGAATTACAGCACCAAGCTGAAATTCTTCATTATCTCCTGGCTACCTACTGTCTGTGTGAAGGACTACATTTTGTTTCCACTTTTTGCTTTCATTCCTTTTGATCCCTAGTTGCCTCTGCAGTACAGGAATGGGTCACAGGTTTCCCTGGGCAGTACCTTGAACTTTTCATGAGTAGTTGGATGGCTTTGCCTCTGTTTCACCTACTGAGAGTGACAAAAAGTGGACAAACAGGTAGCATCAGGCACAAAACAGGACTGAACCCCTATCTAAAAGCTCTGTCTAGGCTTTGTACAGGCAAGACCTTCTCTCCCACCTATTTGCAGGCTAAGGAACTGTGATGCAAAGTAGACAGTAATTAAAAGCAAATGAGAATTTCCAGAGTTTAAACCCACATAGATAAGAGTGGTGTGTTAGACTCTATTTCTGTGGTTGTTTTCTATGACTTCAAACTAGGGTGGATCTACAGCATGGAGCTAGATCCAGACTTGCTAGTATGACGTTAAATAGCAGTGTTGCTGCTGCAGTCTCAGCCTGCACCTAAGGTCATAAACTCTGCCAAGAGGTAAATACAAATAATCTGGATGCAGCACCACATTAATGCAGCTCTACTACCTTCATGCTCAAGCCATGAGGTCAGAGCAGGTCAAATCAGTATGCCAAATCAGCACCAGCCCAGGTAGCAACTGCCTTCCATATCCCACCGTTTGGCAGTAATCTACCGTAAGAGGTCCTCAACCTCTTATTAATTCTCCACGTGTTTTATGCCTGCAGGAATGGAGGATTTTCCAAATATCAGGCAGTTCAGAGGGAGGTATGTGGAGTAAAGGCTTTCTTTGTCCAACAAGAGCAACGTGTGTCTAAAGGAACAATTTGGTCACTGGGATTTGTCCTGAATGAGAATTGCAACACTGAGCTTAGCTGGAGTATTATAAAGGAACAAAAACAAAACAGCCCCAGAGAAGTGTCATTCCTCACCTTGGATCTGCCCTGCTTGTTGTGGGTTAGAATAGAACAGAATCAACCAGGTTGGAAGAGACCTCCGAGATCAGCCAGTCCAACCTAGCACCCAGCCCTATCCTCTCAACTAGACCATAGCACTAAATGCCTCATCCCCCTTGTTAGTGCTAGACACAGAATAGCTGGTTTCTATTGTTCTTCATGATGACTCAGGAAATAGTAGTTCAAATGGTGCCATCAGGGAAAAACAAATTACCCTCAGCTATTTACTAAAATGCTTTAGAGCTATTTCTGTTTCCTTTCCAATGTGCTCCTTCTCCTACTGTGATCAGCAGCACCATTAACGCAGAAACCTTTGCTCAAGCAGTTATCTAAACCAGAATTTTAGGTTTTCACCTGCAGGCCAGGAGTACCTATCAGCTGACAGGAGCAGCAGCATGGGGGCCTCTACCTCAACCAGCTTTAGGCAAAAATCCCTGCCACAGGACTCAACACCTTCACGCTGAGTAAGATTCAGGAATCTGCAGGGAAAGATGATTCATTCAGGGAAATTATTCGTTGAGCTATTCACTTACATCTCTAATTTATTTGAAATGAGACAAGAGCCCAGTTACTCCTTTCAAAAAGCTGGCAAAGTTTAAAGCATCTGTTCATTCCTACCGAAGCCCTACTTTGAGGTTGTACCAAGATCTGACACTTTTATTCTGGCTCTCTGCAGGAGATGTTCTCACATGCAGTGATAGAAGAATGTGAAAAGGAAAAATGTCAAACAGGTGGAAAGCTTTTTTTGCTCCTTCTTTCTCTAAAGAGGAAGAAGGGGGAAGAAAGGAACAAAATTCGTTATTTGCTGACAAGAAAATGTACTTCTTATTGCTGCTGAGTCTGTAGCAGTGAAATATGCAAGTAGCAGCATTCAATAACATTAGAAAACAGAGGCAGATATTTCTGTACTGATGTGGCCTCTGCAGCTGAGTTGGTGTAATCTTCTAGCCACGTTGTCTATTCCTGGCATGCTCTTTACCCCCCAGGACTCCAATCACATATTCACATTAAGATCAGGCATCTTCTACACTGCCACACACACCAATCAGAACTCCAGTGTCAGGGGTATTTTCTTCAGTGCAACTTTATATAGCAGGACAAGAGGAGATTAAGAGAGAAGAAGTGCCTTGAGAAAGAAATTAATTATTTGTAGGACAGGAGTTTTCTTCTGCTTTCATTGAAAAGTGCTACACAAACAGTGGTCTCATCTGAGTAGCCTTCATCAGCTGGCCATGGTTTTACTGACTGTACAAAACTCCCAAATACTTGTATTTTATTCCCTGTGCATTGTTTACTTTGGGGCTTGTGGTGGTTAGTTTTTGTCTTATTTTAAATCCAGTGCAATAATGCCTACAATCAATGCTTTCAAATTACCTACTCTGTAAGCCTGCCCCACGGCTGACTTTAAAGTAACTACTCAGAAAAAGAACAGAGATTGGTTATTTAAAAGTCTTTTGGGAATCCCAAATACTTGTGGAATCCCAAATACTGCCAATTCTAAGGCACATCAGACTCTTTAGTATAAAGATTTTTTTTCTTATCCTTTAAAACTATAGGAATATTTCATTTTCTAGAGGAAAATAAGCCACTGGAAGGAAATCCTCAATTATGGCATTTACTGAAGTGTTTCTTTAATGTCCCTGGGACCATTCTGTAAGCAAGAATAATCAAACCACTCTTTTCCCAATACTTAGGCATCAAAGTACTGTAAAACAGAAAAACAAAGGTAAGGCAAAACATGACAGGTGAGCTTGCTTCATGTCAGTTGACTTCACATCATTAGTAGAGTTACTGAAAGTCAAGTTCCATGCAGTGCTCCAGCACCTTCTCTCCATAGAATTTTTAAGCACCCTCAAAGCAGTGATGGTCTCATCATCAGACTGCTACTGCCTGGCAAAGACATGAGCTGGTGTTGAAGGTTGTGGTTCCCCATAGACATGTTCTAACCGCTGAGCAATACTGGCTCCCCAGATGAGGAGAAACATTCCCCATGGGGAGCATGGAGTTATGGGAAGAGGAAGCAGTCCTGACTCTAGGCTGATGTTAATTGAAGAGAAATCTCTGTGTGATCTCAGAGATCAGGACAAAGAGGTCAAGAAGTTGTGCCCTAGAAATAAAACCTCCAGTTTCACAACTGCAGCTCTTGATGCTGCAAAAATGCCCCACTGGAGTCACAGTAATTGCTTACAAAGCCAGGATTGGCTCTCTCCAACAAAGGCAGGTGAACATGGAATAAAATCCATGTGGGATGCTGCAGGCAAAGGGAATGCAGCCTTTGCAGAAGAAAAAGATCCTGCCATTAATACATTGGATGAAGACCTTGGCTGGTGATGGCAGGGTCTCTACAGCACCTTCAATTCTAGTTCCTGTTCCAGGGCTCAAATGTTATAAAATCATTTTATCCGAGAGGTAAAAACATTTTTAAAACACAATGCAGTAAACACATTAGTCTCCTAATCACACCTTAAGAAAATCCCCTTGTAATTAAGTAGCCTCCAGGCAACAGAAGCAAATCCTGTTTATTCTGAGGCATCATCAAAGAATATGACAGCACCATGCAGCAGCAGGGAGGTCAGCCCATTGCTGCCCTAACCCAAGGCAATTTGTGTAGCCAAGAGAGATACAAATCAAACTGCTGATCCTCAGCCTCGAGTGTATGTTTTGTCACCTGTAAGAGAGGTGCTATTTCCAAACTGTATTCCTAAAATGCTTTCTAGTTTGGTGCATGTCAGAGTGATTATCAAAGCTAAAAGCACTCCAGTCTGGAAACTACCAGTTGATGATAGAGAAACCATGAAACAAGTGAAAGAATGTTCCTCGACACAGGCACAGGCAAAGTGGATTCAATTTGTACATCTGGTCTGGGGCAGATAATTGTCCTGGTGCAATCTGGAGCCATACTTGTGAAAATCTGGGAGGGAATGAGGAGTGATACAATAGCATTTAACAAAGCCCAAAGGGGCTCATTTTTGATGCCAGAACTTGTATCAAATACAAGATGAAGTTTGTCTCCTACATCCCCTATGACTGACCCTCAAGGCAGGTGCTTTATTCAGCCTGCTTGGGCACCCAGGTGAACCTCCACCCTCCATCATCATCTCTGCGCACAAAGGCTTGTCCTTGGTGGAAGGTGTGCGTTCTCACATTGCGGTGAGGACTTAGAGATGTTGTGAAGGCCACTTCTGTTTTGTTGGGTGACAAACTCCCAGTCAAATAAGGCAACCCACAGGCTGGGAGGGAGGAAACACTTGGCACTGATGAGGAGACACATGGTGCTGAAGAAAACTGAGGAAGGAAGCAAGAGTCTTCACTGCATGCTTGAGTACTGCTGCTGGCTGGAGGCACATGGCTGCAGCTATGAGCTGCTGCCACTCTTTCACTATGGTCATAGTCTGTTGCTTCACCAGGGCTCAGGCTGTACTTGTCTTTTCCAAGGTCTGAGGACAGGGCACTGTAGTTAGCTGAAGTTTCATCGATAGTGTTGACATCTTTTAATCCTAAAGTCTGCAAGACCCAGCTGTCTACAGCAGGGCTGGCTTGCTCTTCACAGGCAGTGAATTCATTAAAGAGGCTCCTTCTAGCTTTGGAAGCATGAGGAGTTTCTTGAGGAACAAAGCAGTGGTCCTCTTTTGATCTCCTCTTGGTGGTTTTGAAAACAGCACCATTCTTTTGCCCGTGGCAGGATAGCAGCTTCTATAAAAAAGATGGAGAGAGAAGATTGAAATCTGAATTTCTAGTTACCTGCAACCAATGTGTTTCTGATCTCAGATTGTAGATGTGCAAGATGGTTGCTATGATCCTTAAACACTTTTTCTTCCATCCCGTGCTTAAACATATGGATATGACAAACCATCTCGTGTGTAAGAGTCTCTGCAACAACCTAGTGCTTGGAAGGGCTGCACAGCCCTTCTCTGTGCCACTGCTGCCAGCAGCATTTATCAGGCGAGCAGGACATGGTGAGGGCTGTAGCAGCCTTCATGCTCAGCTTAACAGAATGTTTCATCCAACTGGAAGGGTTTCATTTTGTATTTTGGCTTTCAGAAAACCCACATGACTTTACAATTTTGATTTTTGGATGAAACAGAAGATAAATATTCTAATTCAAATGCTTCAAACATCATTGGAAGGTGACACAAGGAAACATATATCAGAAAGCACTCACAGTATCACCAAGGTTGGAAGAGACCTCACAGATCATCAAGTCCAACCCATTACCACAGAGCTCAAGGCTAGACCATGGCACCAAGTGCCACGTCCAATCCTGCCTTGAACAGCTCCAGGGACGGTGACTCCACCACCTCCCTGGGCAGCCCACTTCAAAACACTCAACAAGGGAAAAATTAATCCTTATCAAAAGGGACAGCTGACAAAATATTCCAGAAATGTATGTGCAGATCTGAACTTGTCATTAAAAAAAAAAAAATGTGTTAGCTGGAATCATTTTACCTTGCTTATAAACTTCAATTATTTATAGACTACACTGAAGTATGCCATGAGCTATATTGTCTCCACAGTCGGAGCTGATAGGATGTCATTCCTGCAGGAATCTGTCACCTTAGATCCATGCCCAGTAATTTGGCAGCTCTGTGAAGTTAAATAGATCTCATGATGCAGGTTGTCTGCACTCTTAGACTTCCCATATATTTTAATGACATGTACCTATTCACCTTTTTTCTCCCCCACACCTCTGTACAACAGTTCTGAACACAATACCTTGGCTTTTTCTTCTAAGCACTTAATCAGGGCAGAATTCAGGTACTGTCGGAGGTTATTATTTTCTTCATGTAACCTAGCAAGTTCCTCTTCCTTCTGAAGCAAGGTATCCTGAAGCTGTGAAATAGAGATTATTGATGAATAGGTGTTGACTCTGTAACTCAATAGCAACTGCCCTATGGTACAGGCTGCTTCAATTTGATGATCTGGGTGTTTGCTTTGTGAGCTCAACCAACCTCCTCCAGCCTCTTGTCTCTGTAAATCTAAGTGGCATGATTGTTCAGTTTTCACTTTTGACTTCCTTTATTCTTTAGTGAGTCTTTAAGAAGATTACTCTGAAAAAAACCACTGCAACCACAGAAAAAAATGACAGAAAAGATTCACAGGTAGCCCTGTTAACATCCAGGAACAGTCATGGGCATAACAGCAGCTCCCAGTAAGCATCCATTTGCACCCCTCACTCCCATTTATGGATGGCTCATGAGCAAAAGGAGGAGAGGCAGACTAAAGACTTAGGTACATCAAGTGCAGAAGGAAGATGCAGCTGCCCTTCCTTATGATACAGTAGTACTCAATGATCCCTCCAGTCCTGGGCCCTACTGTGCCAATTCAGAGCTGGAATAATCCCTGGTTGGTCCCAAGATCTGAACAGGCTGGTGTTGCTTTGCAGATGCCCAACACTTTTTTCATGGGAAGTCTATATATTTGCAAATATTTTTTTTGCCTTCTGATCATCGGTCTGGAGATTCCTTTAGGAGGACAAAAGATCTTCTGCCAAGGACCCCAGGTATCTGGTGACCGCAGGATGAAAAGCATAGATTTAAATGACTAAGGTAGAGACAAAGAAAAAACTACACTGATGTCTAGATTCCAAAGTCCTTTGCATCAGTAAATTAATCCCCATCAGCTGTGTCAAGATATGACTTCAAGTATTCGATCAGAGATATTTGTTCAAGTTCAGGGTCCCTTTATCTAGGACTGTTCAGAGTTTCTCCTGGCCCTTGATGTGACTTATAAAAAAAATGAAAGAGGAGAGAAAATGAAGTAAAAAGGAAATTCTTGTTCGTCAAAATGGTTGATCCTGATGGAATCATTTCTCATGAAGTTAACCCTGCTGGACTCAGGAAGATACACGTGTATTCACATGAGGGCCTGAGGGATTCCTAGGTCATGCCCATGGGCTTCTCCAGCACGGAGGCAGCTGGTGCAATACGCTCAAGAGAAGAGCTATCAGTATGGAACCCCAGCTTCAGCACACAACACGGGGGAGACAAATACTTCAAGCAAGGAACCAAGCCCACCTAAATACAGCAGCTTCCCACACACGTGCCAGTGAGAGGGAGAAGTGCCATGAACCAGCCTAGACGCTGTGCTACATGATGCGGAGTTCAGGAACCTCGGGAGGCAAGCTGAGAGGCACGGAGCACGTTACCTGCTTGTTTCGGTAGAGCTGAGAGGACAGCTGGTCTCCCCGCCACGCCGCGTCCTGGGCACCGCGCTGTAGGCTGCAGAACTGCCCTGGGAGGAGCAGACTCGAGGGGTTAGCTCGCTCCTCGTCTCTCGCCCAGCCCCCGACGGCGGCGGCAGCGGGAGCGCACTTACCAGGCGGCCGAGCCTCCCGCCGGCCCTGGCTGTGCGGCGGCTCCGCGGCGCAGACGGCAGCCCAGGTCTCCTTGGAAACCCCGGCGGGGGCGGACCAGGGGCAGGCGCAGCCCGGGTCCCCGCCGAAGTCCGGGTCCCCGCCGAAGTCCGGCTGTGGGCACGGCCGGCCGGTGCTCTGCGGAGGCAAGGGCCCGTGGAGATGTCGCGCTCGGCGGACTGTCCCCCGTCCCCACCAGCCCCCGGCCTGCGGCGGGCCCCGAGGGAAGGCGGTGCCAATCCAGCTCCGGCCCCGCCGCATACCGGCGAGAAGCATCCCAGCAGCGCGGGCTGGTCCCCGCTCCGCCGTGAAGCGTTCCCCTCTCGCTTCCGTCCCAGCCGGGGTTTGCTCAGGTACCTGTCGCAGAGGACCCCTTACCAGAGGCCGTCTGCCCCAGTGGGAGCTCGCAGCTCTGACCCGGGGACCCGCACGGCCCCCGCCCTAAACCTCGTCCAGGGGCATCCCAGAGCGCTGCTGTTTCCCCTGGTCAGTGCTGTCCCCGCCGCAGCCCCCCGCAGTAGAGGGGCTCGGCTATGCGAGGTATGAGAGGAAGGCAGCTCAGTTTCCTGCAATCCCTGGGATAAATACTATGGTTCTGAGTGGGTTTAAGGTGAAGAGAGGACCCAGGCTGTCCTTGGCCAGTTCGTTCCTCCCACCTTGGGGGCTTGATTCGGCTCCAAAGCAGCACAAAGCCAGCAGAGTCACCTCCAGGCTACTCGCACTCTCTTCTGCCCCTGCAGTTCTCCACAGAAGTCCCAGACCGCACAGCAGCAAAGCCTGAGGTTGTCTCTGGATTCACCCCTTTTCCCTCCTCCAAGTCCCATTTGCAGCAGCTCTAAATCTCTGCAAGGCAACGGCAGAGCTTGGAGCCTCAAGAAGGGAATCTGCTCACCCATGGGAAGGTAGAGCAGCAGAGACTGCTCTTGCAGGTAGAGGAGAACCCTCTTCTTTCTCTGTCTTAGAGTACAAAACCTACTGCAAGCCCCCAGGGCAAAGACCACGTTCTCCTTTTCTGCCTTCAGGTCAAGAGAAATGCAAAAAGCACTTACCATGCTAGTGGCAGAGTGAAAGGCAGGTCTTGGGAGCATGTTTCTGTTAAAGCCCCAGAGAGGTTTAAATGGCTCTGAAGGAGGGGGAGAGGGGGGGAGACCGGGGAGGCGAGTTTAATCTAAAGGAGCTCCCAGTGACGCCTCAGAGCTCTCCTGAAACCCAGCAATCTGATTTGGTGCAAAGCTGTCAAACTTGTGACGTGAATAAACAGCAAACTTGCTGAAATCAAAGTCATCCTGGCCCCACAAATCAACACAAGGAAGGAGGGAAAAGAAAAGGAGAGAGAGGGGGGGAAAAAAGGCTCCACACACTTCAGGACAGTGTTAAACTGGTGTGTCTGAGTTTCATTCCAGGAAGTGAGAAGGAATCCAGGGAAGCATCCCACACGTTCAGAGCAGGGCTTCTGGTGTTGCTGGTGAGGTTGGGTTTGTTTTTTTTCAGTTTGGTTCTTTGTTTGTTTTTGTTTTTTTTTTTTTCAAGCTGTGTTTGCAGTTCTAAAATTCAGTAGGAAGAAACAAGTTTGTCCAACATACCTGGCTGAGGGAGTGGGTTTTCCACAGCTTCCCAGGGGTGTGTAGAAGCAAATATGCTTCAGAGCACTTCTGTGGACAGTTCTGAAGAGGAAAGTGCAGATTTCAGAGCAATACAGTCCACAGTGACAAGCCTCTGCAAATGTCTCACTATATTGGGTATTAGTTTTATGTCAAGCCTCAGACTTCCAGGAGTTGTCAGGATATAAATGCTGTGACAGTGGTATAAGATGTTGCAAAAGCCATATGCAGGTGTGTGAAGGACAGAGATCGCCCGCAGATAGTCACCTCTAATTCACATCAGATTTCCACAGCAGTTAAAATCCAAAGATAGCTTTGGAGTTTTTCACAAACAAAACAAGAATTGAAATTCAGAACAAACAGCTCTTCACTGCAGGTCTGTCTCTCCATAGTGGAGGGGATGTTGGGAATAAAGCTACTAGTAGAGTTGTTCGGTCAGGATTCTGCCTCCAGCCATGGCAAGGGCTACTGAAGGAGGTAACCTGACCTGCCTGTGGGCACACACTGCAGCCATCTGAGGGTAAGGCTGGGCCACAGGCAGGCCAGGCTGGCATAGGAGGAGATCTCTCCTTTCTTGCCCTGGAGGGTGCTCAGTGGTGCTACCCCATTAGCAAGACCCAGTAAAGGGACAATAAAACCCAAGAGGTGTAACTTGCCTTCTGTTTTGTTTATTGCTGCCGTATTTTCCTAGGTTGCTGCTCAAGGTTAAGTTGGCAGCTATGACAAGTTAAATCACTGACATCCCCCACATGGTGGTTTTTTTTTTCAACAGAGGTACTCTAAAGAGGGTTCACCCTCCAAATCCACAACACACCTTGGGAGACTCTTTAGCTTTCCTAACCCCCAGCTCTGCACAGTACATTTATAACTGCTCAGATAATCCACTTTGGGCACCAAAGCCTCCCCTGCATGTCTGCATGGAGCTTGCATGTGAGGCACCTGTTCACCAACAGGACACACAAGCTCTATGAAACGTTTCCAAACAGGGTCGAGGCACAGTGCAGTCTTCCTTGGTTTGGTTTAGCCTCTTTGTCCTTTACTGGGCTGCCTCGAGGAGCTTCCTAGGGTGCTGTAGTAGCACTGACTTCTTCCCCTCAGCCACGCACCCCAGGCAAGCACTGCTTCCTTGGGGCTCGGTGGGTCAGGATATGCCAGGGAAGGGCCCAGGGGTGGCACATACACATGCCCAGGCATAGGCCTCAGCCTCGGGGCCGCCTGCACCTTGAAGTAAAGGTTCTGGGATAGGAAAGCAGCCCAGCCGGGCTGGTGGGCAGTCTCTGCAGAGCCGGGTGGCAAGGCAGGCAACGCCAGGACCAGCTGGAGAAGACCCCAAGGCCCGGAGCAACCCTATGCGAGGCGCAAGAACTCCGTGGAACCCGCCCAGTTCCCGCAGTCTCTCTGGACACCTCCACCCGGTGCCGCCCAAGGCAGCTGCCACACTGCGCCGGGCCGGGCCGGGCCATGGGCCAGGCGGGCGCCCCGCAGACATCATCACCCCGCGCCCGACCCTGCGGAGAGAGGCAGTGGTGGCTGTGGGCGGCTGCTGCCCAGGCCCTCCTCCAGCCTGGGCCCAGCTGCTCTGCGCCGGCTGTCTCGGCTGCCTGCCCCGGCTCCTGGCCCGGCTCCTGGCCCATCCAGGCAGCCTCGGGAAGTGCCTGCCTGGCCCAGGGGTGGAGGCAGAGTTCAGAGGAGCTTGTAGCTGGGAGACCTGGCCCTGCACGGGGCATGCTCAGCTGCCCCTTTTAGCATCCCTGGATCACTTCTGTCGGGGTTTTGTAAAAGATAGCCACAGGAATTAAACTCTCAAACTGGAGAGAAAATGCAGAATGATATTGAGAGAAACACAGAGCTAGACATCATAAAGCAATTACCCCATGCATGGCAAACCCCCTTGAATTCCTTCCCCCCCCCCAGCCAATGCCTCTACCATCCAAAGAGGCCTAAACGAGCCTCTGGAGGCCTACTGCTTCCATGTTCTTCCCACACACACAGAGGGCAGGAGGAGGAGGACAGGAGAGCGAAGTGACCTTGTTGTAAGCTTATAAGCAGAGAGCAGAATGATGGGACTGAATAACAACCTCCTAGTCCCCAGAAGATTTTTAACCCTATTGTCTCAACCTGGGACAACTCCATAGCTCACCTCTCAAAGAACAGGTACAGAGAGAAGAGTGCTGAGTTTCTAAACATTACATGTAGGGAGGGACAGTGAGTGGGCAAAGTTTCTTTCCTCCATTGTGTGGGTGTGTGGAGAAATATTGCTGGCTCATGGCTGCTCCTGGACAGAGCCCTTTGCTTGGCACAACGCTGGTGGCTCCTGTCTCCATTTCCTCTTGGCAGAGCACCATGCCCAGGCATGCTGTTTGCCTCTGAGAAGCAGTGGGAGGAGTAAAGGCACACACTTTGGAAAGCAGGTATGAAGAAAACCTTTGTTGCTTCTGCACAGCTGGTGTCATGTTGATTTGGGTTTTTGCACTGCTATGGTTTCTGAGTAACAGGAATTAATGTCAAGTCACACAGTACCATGGTTTCGGTGCTGGGGAGTGAAAGATGGTGTGTAGGTAAAAGATCACCAAACCAGAGCCCAAGAGCTTCACAGGTTTGGCAAGATGTTTGGGTGACTGTCAAGGAAAGACAAAAGCTGTTCCATGGAAGAAAGAAGAGCTAATTTTGCAAAATGCAGCATGGATGTCACACACAATGATAGATGAGCTTCAAATTCTCCCTCTTTACTCTGCTCTCCTCAGACCCCACCTGGAGTACTGTGTGCAGTTCTGGAGCCCCCAACACAAGAAGGACATGGAACTGCTGGAGCGGGTCCAGAGGAGAGCCACGAAGATGCTCAGAGGGCTGCAGCAGCTCTGCTATGAGGACAGGCTGAGAGAGTTGGGGCTCTGCAGCCTGGAGAAGAGAAGGCTTCGAGGAGACCTTAGAGTGGCTTTCCAGTATCTGAAGGGAGCCTACAGGAAGGCTGGGGAGGGACTATTGACAAGGTCTGGTAATGTCAGGACGAGGGGGAATGGGTTTAAGCTGGAAGAGGGGAGATTTAGACTGGATGTTAGGAGGAAGTTCTTTACAGTGAGGGTGGTAAGACACTGGCACAGGTTGCCCAGGGAGGTTGTGGATGCTTCCTCCCTGGAGGCGTTTAAGGCCAGGCTGGATGAGGCCTTGAGCAACCTGCTCTAGTGGGAGGTGTCCCTGCCTATGGCAGGGGGTTGGAGCTGGATGATCCTTGAGGTCCCTTCCAACCTAAACCATTCTATGATTCTAAATCACAGTAGCAATTACACGTCAATGTGGAATGTAAAACAACACCAAGTAGCAATTATCTGCTAATTCTTTTCTTGTTCATCAGAGGCAGCCTCTCTCAGAGCTCTTACTGCTTGTGGTTGTTAATGATACACTTCACAGAATCACAGGAAATGGTAAGGATTGGAAGGGATCTCTGAAGATTATCTAGTCCAACCTCCCTTCTAGAGCAGGATCACTTAGCATATATTACCCAGGACCACATCCAGGCAGGTTTTGGGTGCTTCCAGAGATGAGACCACAATCTCTGTGAGCAGCCTGTCCCAGTGCTCTGCCCTCAAAGTGAAGAATTTTATCCTTATGTTTATATGGAACCTCATCTGTTCCAGTTTGTGTCCATTGCCCATTGACCTTTCACTGGACGCCACTGAGAAGAATGTTTCCTTCCTCCTGACACTCACTCTTTACAGCCATTTATAAACACTAATGAGGTCCCTCCTCAGTCTGCTCCAGGCTAAACAGACACAGGTCTCTCAGCCTTTCCTCATAAGGTAGATGTTTGACTCCTTTAATTGTCTCAGTGGCTATTTGCTCGCTTTCTCCAGTAATTCTGTGTCATTCTTGAACTGGATATAGTGTTCCAGATGAAGCCTCACCAGAGCAGAGTGAAAAGAGAGAAGGACTTCCTTTGATCTCCGGGCCACACTCTTAAAGCATCCCAGGATGCCATTGTCCTTGGCCACAAGGGCACACTGTTGGCTCTTGGTCAGCCTATTGTCCACCATGACTCCCAGATCCTTTTCCCCAGAGCTGTTGTTCCCTGGCAGGTCAGCCCCTAACCTCTACTGGTACATGAAGCTGTTCTTCCCCAGATGCAGGACTCTACACTTGCCCATGATGAATTTCATCCGACTTCTCTCTGCCCAACTCTCCAGCCTGTCCAGTTCACACTGAACACCAGCACAGCCTCTGGTGTGTTAGGCACTCCACCCAGTTTTGTGTCATAAGCAAACTTGCTGAAGGTACACTGCCATAGAATCATAGAATCAAGCAGGTTGGAAGAGACCTCCAAGCTCATCCAGTCCAACCCATCACCCAGCCCTAGCCAATCAACCAGACCATGGCACTAAGTGCCTCAGTCAGGCTTTTTTTTTAAATACCTCCAGGGACTGTGACTCCACCACCACCCCAGGCAGCCCATTCCAATGCTCTCTGAAGAACTTCCTCCTAACATCCAGCCTAGATCTCCCCTGGCAAAACTTGAGACTGTGTCCCCTTGTTCTTTTGCTGTAAGGACACTAGCCACAGGCTTCCAACTAGATTCTGCCCCACTGACCACAACTTTCTGAGCTCTGTCCTTCAACCAGCTCTCAATCCTTCTCACTGTCCAGTCGTCCAATCCACACTTCTTAAGCTTGGATTCTGTGGGAGATGGTGTTGAAAGCCTTGCTGAAATCAAGGTAGACCACATCCACTGCATCTGTCCATCCAGTTATGCCATCATAAAAGACTATCAGATTGGTCTTCTTTAACTGGAAATAAAATTATGGGGTGGGATGTTTATCATGACTGTGGTACTGCTTCATTGGAAAAAGGATTTCACTTTTAGTGTCACAGCTCTGTGACAATACATTGGATACATTAACATATGCTGTGGTATGTTAACTCCCATGTGTTCTTTGTTGTTTCTTCTTTAGTTGATGTGATTTTTTCCCCCTGATTTATATGACAGTGATGAAGCTAATCCTTCAGATAAAAAAAGCCCAACCAACCAAGCAAAAAACCCTTAGATATCACTGGTATAGTTCTCACACAGATTATGGCCCTAAAACTGTATTTGGACTCATGTGAACTGGCTTTCAGAAGAGATGGTACACAAAAGAAAAGTAGTAATAATTACAAATAGCTTAATTAAGCTTTTATCCTGGATTTACTCTACCTTGTGTTACTTTCCATGGTAACACCTGCATGAGTGTCCAGACCCACCTCAAATCCTCTTCTCCTGTCCTGGCATATTGCTGCTATGGTGCTTCTCATCTCTCTTATGAATAGTTAGTATATCAGTGGCAAAAATAGAGGCTAAGTTAATAACTCTGTATTAACCTACAGTCAGGTACACACAGGTATTTGGCACTTGTTGTTACAAACAC
This sequence comes from Tricholaema leucomelas, assembly GCA_013400475.1. Lineage (NCBI taxonomy): Eukaryota > Metazoa > Chordata > Aves > Piciformes > Lybiidae > Tricholaema lacrymosa > Tricholaema leucomelas. The sequence goes on along the minus strand of WAAF01018902.1, from coordinate 282,976 downwards.
TCTTGACAGTGTTTGTGCACTACAGGTGTGATGAGTCAAACCTGATGAGACTGATTTTCAAGAATGGTGCTGAATGGAAATCTGTGCAGGCACAAGTTCTGGTTGTTCTCTGCCCAGTTCTTCCTCCTTGGATGCAGGACTAAAAGGCACTTCCCAAATCCACTCCCCTGCTGTTGAGACATTCTTAAACATTTCAATCTCCCTCTTAAAACTAATTAGGTTATTTTCCTTATGTTATTCCCACTGTGAGGCTACACCATACTCTGAGCTCTGATGGCTAGACACTTTCTAGTTTCCAATCTGAGTGTATTCATAGCAGGTATAATCCCTTTTGTCCTTGTGCCAAACTCCTGCTTCACTTTTTACACTTCTCCCTCTATAGTGCTGTGGTGTCTTTGGGAAATGCTGTCACATAAAGTCTTTTCCTTTGCTTTTCAGTACAAAGAAAACAGAGTGATTTACAATCTTCCCCAACATAAATACTGCAGGAACTGACCCATCCCAGAGAATATTGCAGCTGACATTCTCCTGCCATGTAAGTAGATGACCAAGTTTACTCAGTCTGCTGTATGGCACACCAATGTTTTAGAGAAAAGTGTTTGCAACTCTTTCTCTCTTGTCTCTCACTGCTCCATTTTAGGGTTAAGTTTTCCCTTTTTCACCACTCTCACACCAGTTTCTAGTTTTAAAATGATTGCCTGATTGCCAGCTGGCAATAAAACACACCTGTGGATTTGGTCGGTTGCAAAATGCAGTTACTCAAGTTGGGTGTTCAGTGCTGTTGGGGGTCCAGTTCTCTTATGCTGGTGCTGCCTAGCATCTGTGGGGTTTCAATTTAAACAGGTAATTTCGAGATGGAAAACCTATAATAAACCTTTCTGGGTTTACCTGCAGCTCTTACAGTAAGAGAGGTGAGTAAACAGAAGCTGGGTGAGTTTCTCTTGGTGGCTTCAATGCCTTGTTTTGGTTTGTACTTAAGGCACACTGTGCATTTAGGTATATGTGATGTTATTTCTATGTTTTCTGGTGTGTACTGGTTGAGATACATCCCTGATACATCTGTAGAAGGGGATTTGATATTACTAGTCCTTAACTGACTGTGTTCAGGAAAAAAAAAGGTTGGCTTTTCTTTCAAGGAAATAAGTTGTGTTTTAGCAGCAGTATGGAAAAGGTTAACATGTTTTAGTGATTTAGAGAGTTAAATTGAGTAATGGATGTTATTTGATCAGTCTGTGTGTGTGTGTTGTACTCCTACCATAATGAAAATCCAAATTGATACCTATCACACCAAGTTCCTCCTGAACTGCTTTGGAACTGTGGATTTGAAGGAAGTGTCTTAAGGTGCTTGAGATGCTGAAAAGTTCTGTTGCTAAAGATTCGTGGTTATCTGCTGCATTTATCCTCTGGATAGCAACTGTACAAGAAACTGTCTCCCTGTGCAGAGAATAAGACTTTAAAGGGATATTCTTTATTGGGTATGAATACTGCTGAACAGGAAAATCTCATTGCAGTTGCACCACATTTGTTGTAACTGTTGAATTCCATTGATTTGGAGCTGTGGTTTGGGTTTATCTGCAAGAGTTGAGCCTTTTGTGTCTAGAATTTCCTTGTATGTGACATGTGTTAAGTGTGTCTGAATAACATGCATGGCATGTTTGTGTGTGCAAGTGCTTACTCCTCTTTCATCACCCCTGTTAACAGCTAATATTAGAATCATAGAATGGTTTAGATTGGAAGGGACCTCAAGGATCATCCAGTTCCAACCCCCTGCCACAGGCGGGGACACCTCACAGTATCACAATATCACCAAAGTTGGAAGAGACCTCATAGATCATCAAGTCCAACCTGTTACCACAGAGCTCAAGGCTAGACCATGGCACCAAGTGGCACGTCCAATCCTGCCTTGAACAGCTCCAGGGACGGCGACTCCACCACCTCCCTGGGCAGCCCATTCCAGTGTCCAATGACTCTCTCAGTGAAGAACTTTCTCCTCACCTCAAGCCTAAATTTCCCCTGGCGCAGCTTGAGGCTGTGTCCTCCTGCTCTGACACTGGCCTCCTACTAGAACACATTGCTCAAGGCTTCATCCAGCCTGGCCTTGAACACTTCCAGGGAGGGAGCATCCACAACCTCCCTGGGCAGCCTGTTCCAGTGTTTCACCACCTTCAGTGGCATTTTGAACAGTCAAGGAATAAGAAACAGTACCAATGTCACAAGAGTACTGGAGGGCTGGCATTGAGTTTTATGAACGGACTGCCTAACTAAAATAGAAGATAGGACAGGATGACTCCAAAGTCTTTCTAGTTGGAAATGGGCTGCCCAGGGAGGTGCTGGAGTCACCATCCCTGTTGGTGTTCAAGAAAAGCCTGGATGAGGCACTTAGTGCCATGGTCTAGTTGGCTGGCTAGGGCTGGGTGCTAGGTTGGACTGGATGATCTTGGAGATCTCTTCCAACCTGTTTGATTCTATGATCTACTCCTGTAGAACCTAAGCCTATTCTCTGTCTGGCAGCAGCAGCATGCTGCTTCTGTGTTCGTCCACACAGTGGTTAGCACAGGACTCGGTGCCGTTCTGCAGCTAAGTAACCTTTTCATCTCAGAAGAGTGATTCAGCAGCGTAAACAAATGCACTGAGGCAGTCCCATGGTTAAATAAGAGATGATAGAAACAGTTTTCTTGTCTGTGTTATGAGTGTTGACCATCATGGTTTTGGGGAAAGTGCTGAGTCTATGAGAGAGAGAGACCGGTGTGCTGAAAAGCCATGGTTTTCTCCATGGTGTTTTCTATTGAAATCAAAGTATTTTGGAAGGAGAGCTGCCAAAAAAAACCAACAACAATGACTTAGCTAAGGGGTTTCATCCAAATTAGGATGAATTTTCATGGGACCAGATGCAGAGTTGAATGGGACCCTCTATCTAATCAGCCACTGATGCATTTATCTGCCTGCTTCATAACCTGGCCTGTGAGCTCCCCCAGTGTGCACTGTACTGCCAATACCTATGTACTGGGCTTCACCTATTTAATAGTGCTTTTCCTCTTGGCTGGTGCTCAGAAGTTGGCAGTCTGGCTCCACTCCATCTCTCCTTGGGTGTAGAGCTGGGCACTTTCCATTCTTGGCTGGCAGTTGGGAGGTTTGGCAGAGGTCTCCGCTTTGAGTAAATATATGTGAGGGCATCTCTCTGTCGCAGAACTGTATAGCATTGCCTTCCCTAATCAATGAGGAAAGAAAGACTTTAGGATGGGTGGAAATGTGTTAGGGGTCAGAAGGTGAAGGGTGGTGTTGTCACAAGCTGAGAAAGAAGTCAGAGGTTTTTCTGCATGCTATTCAAAGGCTGAGTTAAAACAGCAAGTCACTAGGGAGATCCTCTAGTAAAAGAGCTCTCTCTGTAGACATGAAATGTCCAGCTCCTAGTCCATGCAGGTAGTGTTCGATGAACTGGTGATGAAAAGGAATTAGTTGGCTGGTAATTCATCTAAAAGATTGGCAGAGGATTTTAGAGGCTTACACTGGAGCTGGCTGGAGACAATAATCTCTTTTCTGGAAGAATGCTGAGGTCCTGACGCCCAGCTCGTTGGAATGAAACCTGAATGCTTTTTAATTCTCTGAGAGAGATTTTTTTTTTTCCCCTCTCTCTTTTTTTTTTTCCTCTTTGGTTTTTGTTTTCAGTAAGGAACAAAATGTTTCATTGTGATTTTGTCAATGATTTTGATATAATGGATTAAAAGAGTAAATGTCTTCCAAATCCCAAAGCCTTTTAGGGAGAAGAATTCCATTCAAAATGCATCAGAGCTGTTTTCTCCCTTGATTTTTTTCTGAAATTGAATTTTAAGCAGAACTTTATACACTTCAAGGGCAATGCCCAGTCTCTTGCAGCAGTGATGTGCAATGGAGAATAACTGCAAACAGATTTTTTTATTTCATTTTATTTTTTTTCCTTATACTTTGTGACCCTGGAGGTGAAAAGGGTGGGGGAGGAGGTTTGCGTCCACTTGGCAGCTTTGTACTGTGCCAAAATTGTGCAAAAAAGCCTGAGAGTGAATAAGGAACAAGAGAAATCCTTGAGGTTTAACTGCCCTTGGATGAGAGGGCAGGATTCATCCATGCCTTACTGTAATTTTATAATTCCCTTGCAAGCTGTAGTAGTACAGCAGGGAAAGAAAGAAGAGGTTAGTACATGCAGTAGAGCAAGCTTTGGAAGGGACAGTCTTCCTCTCAGATCAAGGTCCTTGCATCCTAGTGTCTTGATGTGACTGCAAGGAACAGAGACTTAAAGGACAGCTATTGAGCAGCACAGAAGCTGCTGTGGGTTCACTTTAATCTTTTTCTCCCTTTCTAGTTGGACAGAAGTGAGACCTCTTTGCAGCCACAGAGCTCTCAGTGACTGACATCTCTAGCTAGCACTGAAGCTTAGCCTCCTGACACACATGTTTGGATCCTTTCCTCAGGTGTTGACCTGACTTCCCTTTTAGAGATGGGAAGATTTATTGTTTGAAAAGCAATAGGTTCATCTGAAGTGACCTAATTTAATCTGTTGTGCTGCTGTTGGATGTTGATTTGTTATTCCTCAAATTTTGAAGGAGTTTGAGTTCAGTGATAAGGCTTAGAGCTAGCTGTAATCTCTGGCACCCAGGAGATACATATCTGCAAGGAAGAGTCTGGGCAAGCATACTTGGTGTCTCGAGCACAAAGGAGTTGTGGCTTTGCAGAACAAAATACTTCATTGGGAAACTGAAAGGCTCTACAGTGCTCATTTCTGGGTTGGCTGCTGGCCTGCAAAGTGGCCTTCAATAATTCACTTTTATCTCTTTGTTTACCCCAAATGTGTGATGAGGAAGTTGCTGTGTTAGATGCTCTTACTGAGGAATCTCCCTCTGTAATTGCTAGCGGGTTTATTTTTGAGAGTAACACTAATCATGGACGATTTTAATATCAAGGATGTGGTTTGCTAGCAGGAATTTGGAGAGAGACCTTGCTGCTTTCATGCATTGCTGGATGTCAGTTTATAGAGGCACGCTGGAGGCAGACACTAGAGGGCTTGCTAGCATCCATCCCTCCCGTGCACTTCAAGGTGGTGTTCAGCGGAGTAAATCAAGGAGATCACACTCAGGGTCTTACAACTGGATTTAAGCTTTGAAGGAGGAAACTGTACAATACAGAGGCATAAGGATCTGCTCACCATCTCAGATGACACCGTGCAAGATACTTTGGGTATATCTAAATGCTAAAGCAGGAAGAAATGCTTGTTCAGTTCTGAGACAACCCAGGAGCAGTGCTGAACTATCCTTCATATGTTTGCTGAGTGCTATTATTTACCAGATTATTTCCCTTCATAAATACAGATCTATGGATAGATAGATCTGGCTGGAGAGCAGCCCTGAGGAGAAGGACTTGGGGGTGCTGCTGGACAAGAAGCTTAACAGGAGCCAGCAGTGTGCACTTGCAGCCCAGAGAGCCAACCAGATCCTGGGCAGCAGCAGGAGAAGTGTGGCCAGCAGGGTGAGGGAGATGATTCTCCCCCTCTACTCTGGTGAGACCCCACCTGGAGCCCTGTGTCCAGTTCTGGAGCCCCCATTACAAGAAGGATGTGGATATGCTGGAGCGTGTCCAGAGAAGGGCCACAAGGATGCTCAGAGGGCTGCAGCAGCTCTGCTACGAGGGCAGACTGAAAGAGCTGGGGCTGTTCAGTCTGGAGAAGAGGAGGCTATGAGGTGACCTTCTTGTGGCCTTCCAGTATCTGAAGGGGGCCTACAAAAGAGCTGGGGAGGGACTTTTTAGACTATCAGGGAGTGATAGGACTAGGGGGGAATGGAGCAAAGCTGAAGATGGGTAGGTTCAGGCTGGATGTGAGGAGGAAGTTCTTCACCATGAGAGTGGTGGACCTCCTAGTAAAGAGGGAGTATGCAACCAAGAACCAGGGCTCCAATGTATCAGTTATATCCCTCATCTCTGAGATAGGGTCTAGACCCTTATTTCTGCACTAGCAGCAGCTCATGGGTTTTATCCAGTAAATATTTACTGTGATATCTGAGAGTGCTGTAAGCCAGGACCCAGGAGACATTTTTCATAGTTGTATTCAGACCACTGAAGTCTGTTCTTGCTTGCTTTTTGCTGTGAAGTGTCATGAATTCCTGTCTTCACATCCTCTGCAAGAGATCTGAGGCATGCTTGTCTTTGTGGGCTCAGAGCACTCCTGAATCCTGTACAGGTGGTTGTGGGCTGAGTCTTTCCAACTTTAGGCAGCATCTTCCAAGACTTTTCAGAAGTACTGACTAGACCTGTCATCACATCCTCCATACAGTCGTCTTTGGGGTTTGTCTGAGCCTCACTTGCCCCCTAGGGATGGTTGATTGATTTGATTTCTCAAGCTTTGCTTGTGCATGTACACAGTACAGAACAGAACAGATGAATCTGAGAAGTTCCATTCAAGAGGGGGAGAGAAGATGCCTTCTCAGCCTACTCTCCATCATTGAGAAGAAGAGAGAAGCCTGCTAGCATAAGCAGCCAATTTCTCCTGTGCAAAGGAGACTAGAAGGGCAAGGGCAACAGATTTTCTTAGAGGAGGGAGCAGTTATGAAAAGCAGTGAGAAGGCAGGTGGGATAAGCAGAGCAGCAATGCAGCCTGTGAAAAGTGGTGAAGGGCTGGGATTGTCAGAGATGAGAGGCTGGTGCTGAAAGAGCAGAAACAGGAGAACAGGCATTATTTCATGGCTGCATCTTCACAGCTCCACCAGCCCTGGAGGACAAGAGCCCTTCCTCCACCTTACAGAAACAACCTTTACAAGTGCATCTATACCAAAATAAAAGTTATCAGTGGAAGCACTGCAAGCACAGGCTTTGCTTAGTGAAACGTCCAGGTAGCAGTTCACTAGAAGTGTTTCAGTCGGTTTCCTGAGTAACTCTGCAGTCGATGAGGGTGGGACCTCAGGAGAGGCAGGCTCTGGACTCTAGCATTGTGGATTGCTTTCCTAGAAGTCTGCATTCCCTGATGCCAGTCAGTGTGACTATCACAGAAACATCCAGGGTGGAAAAGACCCTCAGGATCACAAAGTCCAACCTGCCATCCCTGGAGGTGTTGAAGAAAAGCCTGGATGAGGCACTTAGTTCCATGGTCTGGTTGATTGGATAGGGCTGGGTGCTAGGTTGGACTGGATGATCTTGGAGGTCTCTTCCAACCTGTTTGATTCTATGATTCTGTTACCCTACTCTACAAGATTGACCATAAACCATAGCCCTAAGCACCACATCCAAACGACCCTTAAACACATCCAGGGTTGGTGACTCAACCACCTCCCTGGGCAGCTCACTCTGTTTTGCCATGTGCTTTGCCCGGTCAGGGAATGTCTGATCTCAATCTGGTATCCACAAGCTGAAAACACAGGAGCTGTATTAGTGTGACATGTCTGGACCTATTCTTACGTGGTCTTTTCACTGATGAAGCAGTGATCACAGCTGACTGCCATGTGCTCTGCTGCAGGTCGGATGTACCCTAGTGACACCACTGTTCACTCAGGCACGCAGCTGCAGGCGGTGCGCTCCCCTTGAGACGCTGCTGCAGCCAGCCTGTCCCGGCCTCATGCTGCTGGCTGCTGTTCACTCATTAGCTAGGCTGTTATTTGGCGATATGGTTTACTGGTTGAAAAGCAAGTATGCCCCTGGGCCTCCCCTTCAGCATCTAACAAGAAACCCTCAACCACAGGGCTGGGGAATAAGAGGCAGAGTGGCTTTGCACGTTAACGTACTGCCAGCAACCAGCCTTGCAGCAATGGGTTAAGCGAGGCCATCCTTGGCGTGCGATTGTCACTCATCAGATGTTTTTAGTTGACTTGCTAGGATTTTTTTCCCCTCTCCTCCCACCCTTTCCTCTTCTTTCTTTCTCTTTATTCTTTCTCTCAAGTCTCTTGATTTCATGCTGGCTTTTTAAATTGAGGGTAAAGTTAATGCGGGGCACAATGCCGCAGCTGGAATGAAACGCGGCCGGTCGCCTGTGCGGAGGGGAGGGCTCTGTGCTGGCTGCGGGTGACTCCTTGCATCTCCTGAGGCCACTACGAGCTGCTGCTGGTTTATTGATAGTGCCTCTGGTGACAAAGCAAGAAGTTAACTAATTATGAACATATGGTTCAGCTCATGCTTGACTCAGCAGCCACCTTGTTAGCCTGGATCTGGCTAGGTGTTCAGAAGAGAAGAGGAAAGTTTTGGGTGGAAGGTGTGGTCCGAAGTCCCACTGACGAGCTGGAGGGAGGCTTGATTGATCCTAATCTATTCTTTTTGTTAGAAGGCAGCATGCTGCTGTCGGGAACAGCTTGGTAATAACAGATTTGTGGCCTCTAAGTCCTTGTAGTTGTAGTCAGCACACGACACTCGGTTGGCTCCTTGCATGCTCTGTACTTAATTGGTCTCAATGGTGGGGCCTGAAATGAGACAGTAGTTCAAGGTGCAACACATGCTGTACCTGAAATTGCAGCCTGTGAGCTGCTGCACAGATGTCTGCTTTTTACCAGTGGGCTTATCACTGGGGACCCAGAAGGTCCATACAGAAAGGGACAAGGGATGCCTGAGAGGTCCCTGCAGACTTTCAGTGCTTAATATGGAATTAATTAGAGGGAAATTTAGACAGAGAGCATGACTGGTAGAGGAACAAGGAGAGAGACACACAGAACTTGTTAGGAAGTTCATCAAGGTGGATTTCAATTTCATCCACATTGAGTGGTCAGCATGTGTAGCCTGAACACAGCATACCAGCTAAGGGGGGGAGGAGGGTGTCTCTGTCCATCTGTTGGTCTTTCACAAATGAATTGGGCTATGCCACAGGATTTAAAACAGTGTAGTTAGAGGTTTGGCTTTTTTAATGAGCGTCCAGGCAAAGTGGGTGTATCCTTGTCAAGACTTTTAATAGAATTTAAAGGTTTATATAGTTGGCTTGACTGGAAATACTGAGCATAGAAAGATAGCAATTTTAATACTAGGCAGCAGAAAGAATCCCAGGGATCTATGATTTGACACAGCCAACGAACAGGTTGTTGTAAGACTATCTAGACAAAGCAAAAGTGGGCAGAAAAGGCTTGCTGTATACTGGGATGTAGTAGTAAGGCTGCAGCCAAGAGATTGGGTGAGATGCTTAGTGACCTTTACTAAGCACTGGTAAAGCTCAGGCTGGAGTACTGTGTAATCTATCTAACTCTGGCGTTCACAGTGTGAGAAGGTTGTTGAAAAACTGGAGACTCTAGTAGGAGAGCCACTGAGCTGGTCTGGAGGGTGAGGGTGAGGGAGCTGGGTATGCTGAACTTGGAGAGGAGGGCTGAGGAAGTCTGATGGCAGTCTACCACTGCCAGGAGAGAGTACAGAGAAGAGAAGTGTGATGGTTTGGACTACTGCCATGAGAGAGTAGAGAAGAGAGGTGTGATGGTCTGGGTGTTACCTGCCCCCACACACACTTTAGAAGTCACCCAGACTAGAGTCAGCTGGCTCTGGAAATATGAATGAAGCTTATATTTCCAGCTAGCACAATGTACAAGCAGATAGTTACAGTATGTACAGTTATAGACAGAAATAGACAAGGTAAAAGGTAATACAGACACACAACAGCCCTCCCAGAAACCTGTGTCCCCAGGAGGGGCTCTTAACTGCCTCTTCACCTTCTCCTTACCCCTCTCAACCTTACCCCAGTCCCAAGGAAGAATGGAGGTTCGGCCAGGGGGTTAGGAAGCAAAGTGGATTAGAAAACAAATGGCAGAGAGAGGCTAAAGATGCAGCTCAGCCAGTTCCCCAGCAGAAGCAAGACTGGTTAATCTATGTTTTGCTTTTTGTTCTTGTACATCTCAGCAAGCCTATGGGTGAAGTAGACATCACCACTGTTTTCCTTTCATGGCCTGTATTCTAGTTCTCACCAAAACATTCTAGCTAGCTTCAAACTAGCAGAGAGGCCAACTCGTCTCAGACATGCACAGTGAAAAGATTCAGAGTGGTGAGACAAGTTATATTCCAACTCAATGTGAGGGAAGGGGGGGAAAACTCAACTAACCATAATAAGCTAGAGAGGCTATGGAATCAGCACTGTCTGACTGCACTGCTGCAGGTTGGAAGCACTGATGTCACTTGTAGTCCAGATTCAAGGCATTAAGATGTTAATTTCTAGTTCTCATCTAGAGGAGGTGGAGGGATAAATTCTTAGGTTGTTAAAGTTGTTCTTACAGTGGATTTCTGCCCAGAGCCTTGCTTTTTGTTTGCCTGTGAGCACCTCCTCTGGCTGAAGCTTTGCCTACTGTGTCATCTAAAAAGAAATAGCTACTTCTCACTGAAATCCCTATGTCAGCATCTCTGTTGTGATATATACCTTACACAAAGACTTAAGTCACTTCAGGCTTATGAATTCTCATTGTATCACTCTAACAGTGTGTGTGTGTGTGTGAAGGATCTTGAAGGAAATGGCACTGAAGCCAAGCATAACACTTCATACCTGCTCTGCACAGTGCAAAACAACTTTGGAGGAGCTGGGAGCCACGATCTGGTGCTTCTCTGTTTTCTCTTGAGTTCCATCTGTGCTCTATTGTTTACCCAGCAAAGCAGTGTGGAACAGAGACCTTCTCAAGGCAATATCATCATTCCTCACGATGGAAAAGCAGCCAATTCTTTGGTTTGTAGCAAGTGCAGGTTGTTTAAAAAGATAAGACTAAGTTAATGAAAATCAAATAAATTTAGCTCAGTGTCTGGATCAGCTCAAATAAATTTAGCTCAGTGTCTGGATCAGCCTGGTGATTTTTGTACCTAACTCAAATAGAACTGTAGATGAAGATTAGGATTTAGATCATGATCCCAAAATCCTGTAAGTACTCAGGAACATGTAAATTTGAAGCCAAATTTCAGACTTGCTGCTAGGCAGATCTCCTATCTGCCAAGTTAGTTGGAGCCTTTCTGACTTTAGTATGAAATTGTTGCTCCAGGGCAGACATACACCTGAGTAGGAACAGTCATTTGGTTTAGCTGGTGCCAAATGAAAACTGGGCAGCAGAGGTCATAGTTTTCTGGGCACTTTACTTTCTCTGGAGCTGGCTGAAAGGGGGGGGGGAGAAAAATCTAAACAGAACTTGTAGTGCCCACAAATGAGACCAGCACACATAGATCAAAGGCAGAGATGCTCTGCAGTGAGTCCCTGCGTTCCCTGGGAGTAACACCCTGTTCGTGCTCAAGTGTGTGAGGAGCTTGGAGCTTCTTTACTGTGAATTATTAAAGTGACTTGTCTCCTTGATCTACAAATATTGTTACACGTGTAATTTTATATTCAAAAGCCTCTCTCTTTGTCTAAGAGAGCTTTACATCACTATGGACAAACTCTTTAGGTGGGTTCCCATGCAGAATTCAACAACGTTTCCTTGTCTGTTAATCTCCTTTGGCTTCCCAGCTGAAACCCAGATCTGTGTCCTGATGCTCCTGTTTCGACACCAACTGCTGCTCCCTTTCCCGCCAACCACAGATGCAGCCATTAGGATGACTTGCATCCTGCTGCAAGCAGTATGTCCAGTCTTTACCCTACAAAGGTATTGTTTAAAGGGCTCTGAAGATTCTGAACAAACTGGCCTGGCAGGGGGACTTTCAACTTTCCCTCCCTTATGGGCACAACAGCCTGTGTTTGTAAACAGAGCCTTAGAGGAGTAGTGGGAGGCACTAGAGGACTGTCAGCTCCTTAATTGGATGCCAGCTCCCCGCTGGGGTTGGAGGCTAATGAGTCATGCTGCATACAGAGCGTGGCTCCCAGAGAAAGGCAAAGACTTGGGCAGCAATAATCACATCTACAGTGCAGCCCAAAGCCCACCTGTTGGGATAAAGGCAGAGCAGCATTTGGGGACAGAGGGCTTCCCTGTTTGAGTTTTGTTAAACAGAGATTAAGCAAGTTCTGAGTTTGTGAAGTTCGGATATTGGTAGCGGTGTGTGTTTTGAACGCGTGCTTGTGGGCATGGATTTTGGTCTAGTATGGACTACAAGATCAACACTTGCAGTCTGTATAGTTTGGTTGGCTTTGCTTTCTCAAAAATGCATATTCATCTTTGAAAAGAAACCAAAAGGATGTGCTAATGGAGAGCTTAATGCAGGAAATGGTTAAAAGGAATAATAAAAGGAACACTGAAACCGCTACTTCAGGTTAGGATAAGTCAAAGATTAAATCCTTTTTGCTGAAAACTGTGGTCTAAAATGCCTTTCTTTTTTCTTTTTTCCACTGAGAACCTAACAAAAATGAGGGGGGTTGGAAATTAGCATTTTGTATGTCAATTAATTTTATCTCAAAGAATATTTTTATTGAAAATATTTGTGTAGTTATATGAGTAAATAGAGAGGGTTTGAAATAGATGTCTTTTTCAAGAGGGGAAGAACAAATGAGAGAAGGATTGAGTATTGGTGTTAAGTTGTATAATAAGAGTGATATTACCACTTAGAGAATCATAGAATCAACCAGGTTGGAAGACACCTCCAAGATCATCCAGTCCAACCTAGCACCCAGCCCTATCCAGTCAACTAGACCATGGCACTAAGTGCCTCATCCAGGCTTTTATTAACACCACCAGGGATGGTTACTCCACCACCTTGAAATGCTAATAAGAGAGGAAAAAGTCAGACAAAGCAAGGTAATATAAAAGTTAGGGGAATCATAGAAAAGATATCTGTAGGAGGAAAACCTAGGAAGTCATGAAACCTGTCTTTATGCCCTAAAATGAGCTGCTCTTTAAGCTGTGCCTGATGGCTATTTCCCTCGCCAGCTCTGAGGGGGGGGGGGGGGGGGGGGAAGAGAGAGAATAGAACACCTCTTGCCAACCAGCATGCACTGTTCTTCCTTGCAGAGATTTTTCTTGATGCCTAATTTAAAGAATCTTTGTTGCAATTTTAGACCATTGCTTCATGTCCTGTGCTCCCTGAACAGAAAATTAATTCTCTTTTCTCTCCAAGCAACCTTTTTTCCCTATTTGATACCTTCCTTAAATCTTCTTCAGAGCAAACACCACATTATTTTCTTCTTTAATGATATCATAGAATCAACCAGGTTGGAAGAGACCTCCAAGATCATCCAATCCAAACTAGAACCCAGCCCTATCCAGTCATCTAGACCATGGCACTAAATGCCTCATCCAGTCTTTTCTTGAACACCTCCAGGGACAGTGACTCCACCACCTCCCTGGGCAGCCCATTCCAATGCCAATCACTCTCTCTGCCAACAGCTTTCTCCTAACATCCAGCCTAGACCTCCCCTGGCACAACTTGAGACTGTGTCCCCTTGTTCTGTTGCTGATTGTCTGGGAGAAGAGCCCAACCCCACCTGGCTACAGCCTCCCTTCAGGTAGTTGTAGACAGCAATGAGGTCTGCCCTGAGCCACCTCTTCTGCAGGCTGCACACCCCCAGCTCCCTCAGCCTCTCCTCATAGGGTTTGTGTTCCAGGCCTTTCACCAGCTTCGTCACCCTTCTCTGGACACCTTCCAGCCCCTATCCAGAGCACTGATCTTTCTAGTGTTTCCCCACAGAACTTTCTTCATTTTCTCTCTATTATTTCCTGGAGAGCTGAAAAAAAGAGGGAGGAGGGAAGGTAAAACAGGAGCTGCAGGTGAAGATGATTTGTTACTCAGGAAAGCATCTCTAGGTAGGAGCTACCTGCTAATTGCAGTGTCAGGGAAGTGGAGATGGTGCAGGATACAGCCAAACCACAACTGTCATCCTGCAGTTTCAATACGTCGCAGTTCTGTGTGGCCCACCCTCATCTTATCCTTCCTAGCACATAAGTAGTTTGCAGCCTGATCCTATTATAAGTCATGGCAATAGCACCAGGAAGAGCTGTATGCCTCAGTGCTCTTAAGTCATTCAAAAATGGCAGTTTACACAGGCTGACAGCCAACAGAGTAAAGGAGGTGTTGGGTTTTCTCCAGATTTATGCAACATGCTGGATTTTATCAGTGTTTCTCTGAGGTTTTCAGTATAGGCAAAAAAAAAAAGCAGATAGGAAAAGTCACCTGTAGATGCAGCCCCAAACTGTTTTGAAACCATCAATGAAATACTTCATCTGGCTGCTAGAACTGATGAAATGCTACTGCACAGTGGCCTGGAACTGTGAGACTTCATGGATGGGGAAAACTCTGTTTTGAAGGCTGTAGGTATCTTAGCAGCTTTGGGATTCGTTTCCCCTGGACTCCTGTTTATGCCTTCTGACAGGATGTCTGTTTGGGAAATAAGATTTCTAATAAGCCAACACAGAGAAAGAAAAAAAGTATCATAGTATCATCAGGGCTGGAAGAGACCTCACAGATCATCAAGTCCAACCCTTCATCACAGAGCCCAAGGCTAGACCATGGCACCAAGTGCCACGTCCAACCTTGTCTTGAACAGCCCCAGGGACAGCGACTCCACCACCTCCCTGGGCAGCCCATTCCAGTAGCCAATGACTCTCTCAGTGAAGAACTTTCTCCTCACCTCGAGCCTAAACTTCCCCTGGCGCAGCCTGAGGCTGTGTCCTCTCGTTCTGGTGCTGGCCACCTGAGAGAAGAGAGCAACCTCCTCCTGGCCACAACCACCCCTCAGGTAGTTGTAGACAGCAATAAGGTCTCCCCTGAGCCTCCTCTTCTCCAGGCTAAACAATCCCAGCTCCCTCAGCCTCTCCTCGTAGGGCTGTGCTCGAGGCCTCTCACCAGCCTCGTCGCCCTTCTCTGGACACGCTCAAGGATTTCAATGTCCCTTCTAAATTGGGGGGCCCAGAACTGAACACAGTACTCGAGGTAGGAAAGGAAGACTTTCAGAGGGCTGGAGCAGCTGTGTAGTTCCAATTCCTCAGTGAAACACTGTGTCATCTTCTTCCCCAGCAAGAGAGAGTCTGGTGAGCTGGATAACACTCTGTGTTTACTTGGCTGCCACTCATGCTGGAGCTGATCTGTGGAGCAAAAGCAAAAGGCTGTCAATCGTGCAGCAAATTAAAAGAGAATCATGAGAATTAATGTGCTTTATAAATGTGGGTTAAGCACACTCTAAGTACACTGTAATTGCAGTCAGCTGCCTGGCTAGTGCAATCCAGTAGCACTGAGCTTAAGAAGTAAGTTGAATATACAATTAATAGGAGCTTATATTAAAGACATTAGTAGAGTTACAAAAGCTTTGTAACAACAGAGTGTGACCCAGCCTTGAACACAAACAATGGGGGTTTGTCTGCTATAATTAGCATGCACAAAACCTCCCCATTAACTCAACAGTTGTTCTTTAAAGAACTGAGCAGAGCAAAGCACTCTTGGCCCATCAGAAATGGGAGCTGTGCAGTCAGTATGGAAGCGTTGAGCACCTCAACATTATTTCCCTTTGGGCATCTTGGGCAATGCCAGCTGGTGAACTGACAAAGTAACTTACCTGCAAGGTCAAACTCTGTCCTCACACAGCCTGTGTGCGTGTGTGAGTGGTTGCAGGAGTGGCACAAAGAGTTGTAACCAGCCCTCTGAAGAGCTGCTTCTCTACTTTTTCCTCCTTACTCAACACAACCAAGTGGGTCACAGTGCAAAGAAGTTCTTTGACCTGTTGCAGGAACACAGAGTTAATGGAGGAGGAGAAAATGCAGGAGGGAGGAAGGCATTTTCTCACACATGAGCTAAGGTACTAAAATCAATATTGCACTGAATGTAAGACCAATGTGCCATTATTTATCATCTTTAATTTGTAGTCGTTCTTCTGCTCCGTCCTAGATCCACAGAGTGATCTTAAAGGCATCAAACTGCAGAGACTGTGTGAAGAAATAGGTTAATGTAGGACATCTGAACCTGAAGAAGGGGAGAAAAGTGGAACTTGAGGACTTGTGGGAAGCCCTTTTGGGGCAAAGAACATTCAACAGCAGCTTATTTGCTGCGTTCCCCATATGCAGCTTAAAATTCAGATGAGACTTAACACATAGTGTTTTGGGGGCACGTTGTCTATGTGACTAAGGTGGAGTGTGATAGTTGAGGATCAGGAAGAAGACTTGTGTGTAGCTGTGCTAATTATCTACAGAGGTGTTCCACTCATGGGACTTGCATCATGAGTATCACTGATCTTTGGGACAGGACTGGCAGTGTGTGCAGACCTGTGTCGGCAAAGGACATGGCAATGCCCTGTAGTTGCTAGAGTTTGATGTATGCAGGCCTCAGATCTACTCTTCTACCTACTGATTCCTTCTCTTGCATTTCACTAGGTTACCTTTGATAAGATTCTTTCATAGGATCAGCCAGGTTGGAAGAGACCTCCAAGATCAGCCAGTCCAACCTAGCACCCAGCCCTAGCCAATCAACCGGACCATGGCACTAAGTGCCTGATCCAGGCTTTGCTTGAACACCTCCAGGGACGGTGACTCCACCACCTCCCTGGGCAGCCCATTCCAATGCCAATCACTCTCTCTGCCAACAACTTCCTCCTAACATCCAGCCTAGACCTCCCCTGGCAC
The DNA here is from genome assembly GCA_013400475.1 of Tricholaema leucomelas. Lineage (NCBI taxonomy): Eukaryota > Metazoa > Chordata > Aves > Piciformes > Lybiidae > Tricholaema lacrymosa > Tricholaema leucomelas. The sequence continues at coordinate 266,552 of WAAF01018902.1, read as the reverse complement.
AACCTGAGCCTGTGTCCCCTTGCTCTGTTGCTGGTTGCCTGGGAGAAGAGACCAACCCCCACCTGGCTACAGCCTATCTTCAGGTAATTGTAGACAGCAATGAGGTCAGCCCTGAGCCTCCTCTTCTGCAGGCTGCACACCCCCAGCTCCCTCAGTCTCTCCTCACAGGGCTGTGTTCCCACTAAGCAGAATTTCCCTCCTTTAGACAGCAGAGAAGCAGAGGTGGTTGAGATGCAGTAGAATGCTTGACAGAATGCTAGAATAAGATGACTAAACCAAAACATTCCAGCCTAGACAGTAATTTGATGCTCTGTCCTTGTCTTGAACAGTGGGGGGCAGGGGGAATGAACTTAAAGCATCAAAATTCTTACTGAGTGACTTTTTCAAAATTACATTAGAATGTAATTAGATCTTTTTTTGGTCTACCCAACAAATCTGCTCCACCTTGTCTTAGCCTGGGTCCCTCTGCCACCTGGTTCTTGGCTGTCTGTCACATGTTATAGCCTGTACTGGCAGTGCAAATGCTAAATGCTTTCTCCTGGGCTGTTCTTACAACCTGGGAATTGCTTTCTCTTTATTTTTTTTCCCCTTTTAATTTGTTTTATCATTGTGTGGACCTCTTAGCTTCTGCTAATTCTACCTTTTGTTCTGTGGTGTTGACATAGCTTTATAAAATGATTATTATTATTATTAATCATTAGTTATTTGGCATATGGTTTGCATGCAGCACAAGCAAAGAAAATATTCTTGGGTTATGCTTAGAATGGTAGGGGAAAGCAATGTTTGTGTCCATGTATTCTGTGCATGTACTTTTTATTTGAAGAGTGTGGTTTTGAGTGTGTGGACACAAGACTCATCCACCCAATCTGCACACTGCTGCTGTGTGCCCTGTGTCCAGATAGATTTCATACACATGGTCTTGACTCTCTGATGTTGCTATTATGCTTCAGAGTATGTTTTCAAAAATAATTTCCTGCCACATTCCTGACTGTATTTGTAGGCTGAGTTTATCCTCTTCCCTGCTGTTCCATGATCTGCCCCTAGGTTACTAACAACCCCAACAGACAGCCTGGCTCATGCTACCTGCTGCTTAGACGCAGATTAACTCCCTACCAGCCATATGGACTACCGACTTCACAAATTCCTCTCCTTTTGCTTTCTGCACTCAGAAAAGTTAATGGACACTTTGCTGGTAAAGAAAATGTAAAACAAAACCACAAACCTGTGAAATAATCACCTGGGTTTAACACAGCTAGCCCCTCCATCTGCTTTTATGCTGGGCTTTGTGCATATAAAGCAGAATATGGTGCCGCTTGCAGTGCGGGTTCAGACTGGTGGCTTTCCCTTATGGTGTAGGTACTTGTTTGTAATGCAGTAGATTTAGACAAAGGCACTATGCATGGATTGCACACATATAACCTTATATAACTTCACACTCTTTTAAAGATCTCCACTGTGGGCTTGGACTTTAACCCTTGTAACAGGGTTAACCTTCATAGCAACCCTTGTAATTGTTTCTTAAAAGTTCTTAGACTGGCAGGTAACATTTTATGGTGACTTTCACAGTGAATTTAGAGAGTGTGTATTTGGAGAAGGGTAAGGTCAAACCCCAGATTTTTCAGGAGGTCAAGATGCTGTGACATAGGTCTTTCAGGCCTCTCTTTATGTGTATTACATTATTAGTGCAGCAGCTCAAGATTTTATCAGAAAACTGAACGTTTCATGCTGAGCACTAACTTCAGGCTGCTCTTTCTAAATGTTATTTACTGTCTATGTTTTAGAGGGGGGAACTCAGAATGCTTGGAAATTACTGGGCTGAGTCTCAGAAGTCCTTGGAGACAGCATTATCAAATGGTGTGCCGTGCCCCTACCCTGTGGCTGAACTTGTTGTGCTGATGGATCCTGTCCAGACTTGAGTACGCATCGAGACTGAGTCCTGACTGACTCTCTTTGGGCTTGTTGCCATGTGGGGCAGACAAAGACATTCAAAAGAGATGGCAGCACTAGTCTGTGCTCTCAAAAACATGCTGCAGTGTCAGAGAGACAGGTGAAGTAGTCCTTGAGCCACCTCAGGCAATCACTAGTCATGAAATAGCCCTTCTGTCACTGAGATGCTCATGTATTTAAGACTTAGATTACAGGCATGCTGCATCCAGTCACTTGTGAATGGAAGTTTATATTGGCAATTTGTAGTATATGTTTACCTGCAGTATGTGCACTCATTACTGCAGGTCTTCTGTACACAGAAATCATAGAATCAACCAGGTTGGAAGAGACCTCCAAGATCATCCAGTCCAACCTAGCACCCAGCCCTAGCCAGTCAACCAGACCGTGGCACTAAGTCCCTCATCCAGGCTTTTCTTGAACACCCCTAGGGATGGTGACTCCACCACCTCCCTGGGCAGCCCATTCCAATGCCAATCACTCTTTCTGGCAAGAGGTGCTGGAAGGTGTCCAGAGGAGGGCAACAAGGCTGGTGAAGGGCCTGGAACACAAACCCTCTGAGGAGAGGCTGAGGGAGCTGGGGGGGTTTAGCCTGGAGAAGAGAAGACTCAGCGGTGACCTCATCCCTGTCTACAGCTACCTGAAGGGAGGCTGTAGCTACGTGGGGGTTGGTGTCTTCTCCCAGGCAACCAGCGACAGAAGAAGGGGACACAGTCTCAAGTTGTGCCAGGGGAGGTCTAGGCTGGATGTTGGGAGGAAGTTGTTGGCAGAGAGAGTGATTGGCATTGGAATGGGCTGCCCAGGGAGGTGGTGGAGTCACCATCCCTGGGGGTGTTCAAGCAAAGCCTGGATCAGGCACTTTGTGCCATGGTCTGGTTGACTGGATAGGGCTGGGTGCTAGGTTGGACTGGACGATCTTGGAGGTCTCTTCCAACCTGGTTGATTCTATTCTATCCAGCAATTTACAGGCTGCCACTTTTCCACATCCCTTCAATCAGTTTTATTAATGCTTTCTGAGTTCTTCAATTTTCTCAATATTGGGAAAGGGGGGTTGGGGAAATAGAGTCCTCAAAATAAAGAGCAATGGAGTATGGCTTCTGCAGCAGCAGAATGCAAATTGGGGTAGAATTAAAAGCAAGTCTAAAGCACTAAAGTCTGGAGAGTTCTTATTTTCCAAACGATTGAGTGTTCATCAGAAGATTTCTAGTGGTTCTCTGTAGAAAAAAATCTTTCCAAGTATCACAACTTACAACTACTTTTTAGGCTTTGTTACTGAACAGCTTTAGAAAAAGCATGGCTCATGTGTGAGAAACACTGGGAAAAGTGCTGGGAGTTCCACATCAGATGGTGTGTTCAGCATGTCTGATGCTTTAATTTCTGCCTTGAGCTCTAATTGCTGCTGCAGAAATTAGTACTGTAAAATTGCAGCCCGAATCTGTGCTTTTAATTGAATGGGATTTGTATGTGCTTTTTTGAGAAGTGATGATTGTTCTGACAGAGCATATGCATTTTTATGTGCTAGGCTTTGTAATCCAAATGCCTCTGATAGATCTGTACAATCAGAGAAAAGCCTTTCTCCTGCTTTTATGCAAACTGGTAACAGAGAAATGAAATTAAAGGGACCTGCTCATTCCCAGGTAGATTCATTGAATGATTGTGCTGGAAGTACTGATGCTTACCTGATGAGTAGAACTGTCCCTTGTTCCTAGGATGCAAAGGACCTTAGTGATTAAAATCCTCACTTTTGCCTCAAAACCAGATTAAATATTTGTGCTGTTATTAAAAAACAGATGAGGCTGTCCTTTGACAACCTTGTCTTGGGGCCAGATGTATCTCATAGAACCATAGAATCATAGAATGGTTTAGGTTGGAAGGGACCCCAAGGATCATCCAGCTCCAACCCCCTGCCATAGGCAGGGACACCTCCCACTAGAGCAGGCTGCTCAAGGCCTCATCCAGCCTGGCCTTAAACACCTCCAGGGAGGAAGCATCCACAACCTCCCTGGGCAACCTGTGCCAGTGTCTCACCACCCTCACTGTAAAGAACTTCCTCCTAACATCCAGT